>OOFB01021865.1:19388-30588 GCA_900323305.1 Trachyrincus murrayi
CTCTCTCTCACTAAAAGCATAATACCAGGTGATGTGCAAGATGCACATCACCTGATACACACACACATAAGTAGTGTACACCCACCCCTGAAAGTACACACACACACACACACACACACACACACACACATATATATACACACAATCATAAAAGATGATGAGTTATCTTTGAGGATGTATATATGAGCTGTATGCTGATGCTCTGGCTGCATGTCATCTGAGATCTACTCGTCTGGCCTTTCTCTCTCGTGAGCTAAATCAGCTTAGTGATCATATACCTGCATACACATATTGCATACATCAATAGCATCCATATGGTTCATATACCATGCCTTAGTGACATCACAAGTGGGAGTGTCCACCAACCCAGATGTATGATGGATAGATAAGCAGGGACTCAAGTTTTCTGTCACCATGACGGATTTATGTCGTTTCAGGTACAGAGAGGCTATTTTTTTTAATGTAGAAACGCAAAAATAATAATTACTGGGGGGTGCATACTACGCACAGTCTACTCGTGGGTGCCACTTTAAAGTGGCATTTTTTATTGAAAAAGAGTGACACATTTGGAATGATGGAAAGATGGAAGCTTTCGTCTTGATGGTGCATCATTGTTGCCAACTGGCCAAACATTTTAAATCAGCAAAACTCAAGAAGATGTTGACGTTTGGAATGGTTTAGTCACTACAGGTAATCCATCTGCTTGTTTTTGTATTGATCGAACAGTATTTTGTATATGATGCGTATGAATTAATCGCATAGAAATGCAAACGTCTGCTTGCAATGTGTCCCTAGAAGCATCATATATAGGCCTAGCATAGACGCATCATATATAGGCCTAGCCTATATATGATGCGTCTATGCCACTTTCTCGGTTAACAGTCTTCACTAGCATCATATTATAATATAATAATTTCAGTCATGAGATTTTATTTTGCTTTAATCCCTATAGATAAGCCTACCAGTTGGTACAGTCCACTGGGTAGGCTGGTAGACTGATCTAGTCATCATACATCTGGGTGGACCATCTTGTGATGTCACTAGAGGGTAGTCACATGACAATTGTGAAACGGCTTGTAATGGCTAATCACACTCACACCTGGTGGTAAAATAGGGGCCCTTTAATGCCAACATATACATTTCATGTAAAGCTCAAATTCACATTTGTGGTACAGCTCAATATACACGTTAACTGCAAATATAATGTTTTTGAACCCTTTTAGTAGCAAAGCAATAATGTATTGCTTGGCTTGTAGTTTGATTGCAATTCAATTTCTTGATGTTAGGATTTTTATGGATGTTACAAAACTGTTAAATTAAAATCTAGAATAGTAACATAATATAATAATATATAATAATAACCAAAAATGTCATGGTTTATGAAATCTGATTAGAATTGTATTAGCAGCACAGCAGTGCTTTCTCACGCTTTTATGATTCAATCACAACTTTTATTACATTCAGAAAGTATTAAAAAAAGAAAGAAAAAAGATTAGAATAGAAACACCAATGATGGAGAGGCCATTTTATTGAAGAGCACAATAACAATGAAATGATGGGGAATTTTCTTCTGGGAATTAATAACAGGCAGTGCACTTTACGGCCTAACCTTTACAGATTTTTACTGGCCGTCTCGACGGGACTGTTTGTTTTAGGGGCGCTCGCCTACGAACACAATCGCTAGTGAAGGAAACAGAGGTCTTTGTGCTAAATCCCAGATCCCATCATATTTATGAGGTCCTATTTCAGTCTGGAGTTTCCTGTGCTGATGTGAGCTCCTGCTACAATGTGCTCGGGACACGACCCACACAGACGTCGACACAATGAACCGTAGAAATATGCTGCGAGGTATCTGTTGGTCGGGCGCTGAGGAGAACCTTGGCCCCTATAGGAATGCTCATCCTGTTCCAATTGATAACACGAAGGAATGTGTGAAAGAATGGAAGACAAAAGGGTCAAGGTCATTTCTCTGTGCGGAGTTTGTGACCCCTAAAATATTTCCAGAATACAAACAAAAAACACGACTTTGTCATTCCGAGAGAGAGAGAGAGCGAGAGAGAGAGAGAGAGAGAGAGAGAGAGAGAGAGAGTGAGCTTTGGCCTCCAAAGAGATTTCAGAACATGTATAATTGTGGGTGTGGCCCAATTTACCCCTAATGCCTTTCTTGTCTGTGGTAAATTCCAACACTCCATCTGTGACATCACTAAATACATCAGTGTCTGCTGGGCCCCTCCCACGGCGTCCAGTCATAAAGTCTTAATGATGACTTCCTAAAGCCTTTCCACACAGTGGGGGAGCTACCTTTATCCCCTAGTAAACACTCTGAACGGTCTGCATTTCACACAATCAGCACAAAAGACACAATTTAACAATGTCTGTGACACCACCGGAACATTTTTGTATTTGCGCATGTTTTGCTGAAAACAAAAAGGTTACATAGCATCTGTGGAGTTTCTTTTTTCATGTCCGTGAAGTGTAGAAAACGTTGTTTTTTGTGAAAAACACTCCAATAAATAATGTTTAAAAAATGATAGAAGTTTGATAAACAGATCAGCCGTGGAGAAAACCATGGATGTAAGAGAAAACTGTACCCGAAACGTAAACACTTCCTCCACCACCACCACAGAAGAAGAATTCCAACCACCGTCACCATGACAATGCCCCCAACAACCAGTTCCCCCCCCCCCCAGCCCCTGGGAAGCACACATAGAGAAGAGCAGGCGGCTCCATGGGGTTCACTGAATCCTACCACCCATGCTTGGGACATAGTGTGGCACTTCTCCACAATGAACATGAGAGAGTCACGCTTTTATTAGTTGTTGTTGAAGGGGAACTCCACCGCTTTTCAACCGGCTTTGTATCGTTTCAATGTGGGTAGTATATGCAAATGAACAATGTTTACCTTTCCTCCATGTTGCCTGCACCCAGTTACCTCCTGCTACCTTTGATATCCGGCGTCATCTTAAGTACGATTTTTAAGTAAGATTTCGCATCAGCGGCAAAACTTGCAGGCGTCTCACTATATCCTTAATTAATGCAGATAGACAGAGATACGGTTGAAAAGTTCAGTTAAAGTTCCCCTTTGAATAACATTTGAACTCTCATTGGTCCAAATATTGACAAATGATTTGGTCAACTAATAATTTTCACGGTAGCAATGATCCCAATTGAGTTAAACAGGCGAACCAAAGATCAAACACTCATGACACATCCGTATGAGCTGTCAAAGTGTGTGTGTGTGTGTGTGTGTGTGATGGCGTACACTGACATACCCCTGCCCTCCTCCACTCACATTGTCTTCTCATTGTTTTCATTGGCTGGAGCGGTTCCATTACACCGCCCCCGCGGGAGTGATGTGATGTCAGAGACAGGGAGCACCTGCCCATTTACGCAAGTGGGCAGCGGGGTCGTAGGCGTGGTGCCGTAACCCCCGACGACCACCTCTACTGTGGACACATCCCTGGTGTGGAGCGGAGGTGATGATTGCTCCTCTGCACACATTCCCCCCCCGCAGTTTGGGAAATGGCTTTGGAGTACAGTGGCTACAAGGACACTATTCCCCTAGACAGAGGCACAGACGTATATAATATATATATAGTATATAATATATATATATATATATAGTATATATATATATAAAGGTACATTCAAATTTCACGCTTTTTACTAAAATAAAAGATAAATAGACGTATACCCGACAGGAAGTCAAGGTCCAGAGGTGCTTTTATTTTGACAGGAAACACCCACCATTGTTCGTTCCTGGCAGCTGCTCCACGCCCGTCACAGTTCCCCTGCCTTTGTACCGCTTCGCCTCCCTCCTAAGTAAACGACAACACCGACCAGCTAGCGCTGTGCTGTATGCAGGCCTGCAACACGGTCACGGTAACAAGGGACTCAGAAGGCCTTCCATGCACGCATCTCGTACATTTTATTTGTTGGGCCCTTAATCCCAGTTACAGTCTCAAAGGGCTTCACAGGCCTCGCATTATACACCCCCCCCCTCCCCCCTCCCCAGACAAGGAGAAACGCCCCAAACCCAGAGGGAACAAACCTTGAGAAGGAACACAGAAGAGGGATCCCTCCTTCCAGGGACCAAAAAAAAGGCGTATAAGATGTTAAGTGTGCAGAATGCATACATGTTAGATTATTTTGTACATTTGTTCTGCTGCATTAGATGCGAGAACATTTTCCCACATGCCTCGTTCTCCATACATCTTGCCTTCATACAACCATACGTAAGCAGAAACCTTCTGTGTGCGTGTGTGTGTGTGTGTGTGTGATTTATGTCGTCTGCATTCGTGTGAAACGTCCCTCGCCAACACAATGCAGGACACTGGGACAATGTACAGGAATACTGTGTAAGAGACATTGGCCAGAGTAGACGTTTACAATTTCCTTCCATATAAGGAGTGGAAACTGATGCGCTGACGATACTATGGAATATTGTTTGTCTTTTCTTTCTTTTTTTTATCCAAACAACTTCGCAAAAAAATTTATAATTGCGTGACATGAGGATACTGCTTTTTTGGCACTGTGGTGTTTGTTTTTATCCAGCATACACCACGAAGCTGATGTGAATCCTGAATGCATGCTCCAGAGGTTCGACCAATCAGTAACCTTTAGCTTGTCAAGGAGGAAGTGCCCACGGCAGGCGCTGACGCTAGCCGACAACCACACACGACTTTAGCACAAGCGGATCACATCGTCACCGCGCGGCTGAACTCCTGTACGCATGTCGTCCACGCTCGGCGGATTAGCATGTCTTCGTGGAAATTCTTCGGACACAATAAAAATGGAATCGTACTCATGATTCGCCCTGTAGTATTAAACGCCAGTCGTTAAATGCTTAGCCTAGAGTGTTGCGTTGTGGATGGAAATCTGACCAATGGAAACGGATGAGATGTGGATGTTCAGCGGTACAAGCGGGGGTCCGTTTGTGGTCAAATAATGCTTTTGAACAGCAACAGGTGATGGTTCTGTTAATGGGGCAGTTTAAATATTCCTGTGTGACCGATAGATCTTATTCCCCTGGCGGCCATATTGGTTAGTTGGGTGGGGAAACCTTCTAGAATCTTCGGGGGGAAACCATGACAACTCAATGGAAATGCATTCTAAATGCTGGGTGGGGAAATTGCCCAAAGATCCTACAAGGTTTACCCACCAGACTAACCAATATGGCCACTAGGTGAATAAGGTGTATTGACTTTCAAATAAAACCTTGCGTGAGGCATTCTCACCGGCTGAAACAATAGCCCTTGGCTGGTGTTAAAACACATAGTTGTGTCTGCGTAGAGTCTCTGTTCTTCCTGCTAATCTGAAAATGGGGGGCTGGTATCACGGTCTATAGGGGTGAGATGGTCTTGTTTTGAAACTGCAGGAACGCTTTGTTCTTGCTTATCTTCTAATACCCCGGAGGTGAGATAGAAGTAAGCCGACATGCCCAGATCATCGAAGATGCCTATTGGTTCTTTTAAAATCTCCTTCCTTTTGGTGCCGACGAGATTACTTTTTTGTTTACCTGTTCTTTTTTTTCCACAGCTAAAGACAAAACATCATTTTCTGCCAAAGTATCCCGCATGTAGGATTATCTCTACCAAAGTGGCAAGATAGTCCAATTCACAAAGAGAAAACAAGAAGAATTTTAATAAAATATAAAATGCTCCATTTTTTTCTGTTGACTGGCAGTTGTTGACTGACAACCGCAATGAACAACAGCCTGTTAGCTTCTTCAGCTAATCCCCACGAGGTTCACATGCAGGATAGGCCAGACGCTATTAAACCCCCAATCGTCCAAAACGTTGCTCGTATCAATTTACAGTCCGTACCGTCTACTTTATGAACCCTTTCCACCCTCTTCAGTCTGTGCCCTACCAAGCTCTATTGTTTCTGAGGGGCCTAGCATGTGATTTGCGGTGGCGAGCCCAAGATTGCATTTCAGCCTGAAGGCTTTAGAACGCCTGCATGTGTTGGGAGACACCATAAGGAACGCTTGAAAACAACCATCCCCGACCGGACTAGTTTTCCCCTGTAATCGGCGTGGATACAAGAGGTGAGAAACTCGAGATCACATGTGAAAACAAACAAGTCCTTGTTTTACACAATGGACTGTAACTCGTGGTACAGACGTCCCTCCCCTTCCGCTGTCCCCCATGGGACCTTAGTTCGGAAGAAATATGTACGGTAGTCAACGGCGAGAGACGAATACTTTTTGGACCCCGTTTGAATCGTACCATGAAGTACCATGAAGTACCATGAGTTTGTCAATTTAAAAGATCATTTTGCCAGTCAAGAAAGTTTGTCGTAAAACTGTTGAAGTCTAAGACTGTGAAGATACGTAATTAGAAAGACTACACACCCAACAGTCGTGTAAGTGACGTCATAACGTTCTCTCTCCACAAGCTACCCAGAGCCGCTGAAGCTAACGCTAGCCCGATGCCTGTGTGTTTCGTACCGGGATGTAGTCACAGGAGCAACGGGTCTTGCTCGTTGTTTCACTTCCCGGCTGATGAAAAGGACCAGGAGTCGCTGGATAAAACACATCAGGTAAGATACATGTTGGTGTTGGTGACGTATATCGTGCGGGACGAGAGATGTAGTGCACTGAGAGGTTTCACACAAAACAAAACTTTACTGTTTTATGACAAACTGCGACTTTCTTGACTTGTGTAATTCTTAATATGTGTAATTCATGGGCCAATTCAAACAGGATCAAAAAATAATTTGTCTCTCGCCGTTGACTATCGTACATATTTTTTCTGAAATACGGTCCTATGGGGGACAACGGAAGGGGAGGGACTTCTCACAGACTGTCCAAAGAGAATTAATGGATTTGTAGTGCACTGAAATAAAGCGTTTTACCTAATTCCTCTCCACAATGGATTAGATGAACATTATTACATTTATGAACGTTTACGTACATTTTGTTAATAAAGCTAGCATGGCTTGCATCACACCAACACCCCAACTGCCATTAAAAAGCCAAAGTCCAAATATTCCGCCAATACATTTCCAACAAATTTAATATCTTCATGGAGACATAATATCTGATGATCACTTCTACAATCTCCAAAAATATACACACATATACATGGATGTGCAAACATTAGCATATTAGCAACGCAGCGCAGCGCATGCCTAGCATTTTCTAATTAAAACAACAGAGTCGGTAGAGTCCTCCTCTACCGAAACTCTCGACAGCAACAACTTTATTTCCGCTTTAACTTGCGAGGATATCAAAGCCTAATGCAACGTGTCTTCATAACGCAGGACCGACGGGGCAAGACGTGCTACGGGGGCTTATTACTTCTTCCTTATTGGCAACCTGAGACGGTTCACAGCGAGTTCTTGTACGAGTAAATTGATCCTAAGGGGATTGATTCACTCTAGTAATATGGTGACAAATTAGTTTTCACTCCGTTTGTTTGTCTCTGCCCTCCTCAAATAAGAAAGGTCTAAGCAGAAGATACGTTTGAATGTAGCCAATATGCAAGTTGGGCATAGATGGTGATTTGTATACATGGTCTACTGTGCAAAAATACCAGTCGCTATGATAGAGAGTCATACAGCGACGGCAGACAGCTAGCATGCATGGTTACCCTTACAGTAACGTGTGATTGGTCGAAACTCTTGCCAATGTGCCTCATTTGTGACTTTATAATCTTTATTTATTAAATATAGCTCCCAAGGAGAGATTAATGGCGGTTATTGGTCATTGTCTACGATCATTACTCAGAAGGTAGGTATGGTGGTGAGTAAAATACTTGACAGGCAGAAGAATGTGTTGTCTGCTATGGGGGGTTTTAAGGGCCACAACTACATACGTAAAAACATAAATAATTATATCATTAAATGCTTAATAAATACATAATTATATAATAAAATGCTTAAATAAATGACTAAATAAATTATTATGTAATTTAATGTTTACTCGTGTTTACTTATTCATTTATATATATATTTATACATTTACGCATGTAGTATCACATTTATACTTTTATTCACACATCTATTTATCTGTTTACAATTGTATTTATTTATATATACTTGTATTTATCCATAGTGTAACTTGCTGCAGTGAAACAAATAAATGTGTCAACTTCATCCATCAAAAGTCAGGGGGCGGGTTATAATAAATCTATTTTTTTTCTTACTATCTGTCAATCAAAACCATGGCCAGCAAATTAGATAAATTACGACGACATCCAAATCCCAACATTCAATCAAGAGTTTTGCTTATTTGTGAAAGTAAACCTGCTATGGCAAACCTCCCAAGACATTGTAGTTACAGAACTGAGACGGATCACATCACGAGTCACTTGAGATCAAATCACGTGGAGATCTGCTCCAGACACACACACACACACGCACACACACACACACACTGCCTCAGAGAAGGTCTGTTCAGTGGTGTATTTGCAAAAGTCCTGAGGTCAACAGAAGTCCCATGTTCTGAAGGCATGTCGTCTTGTTGATCTCTTGTTTATCTCACTTGAAGAACAGAGGCGCCATGCAGACACCATTAAAAAGGGAAACAGCCTCTTAATCTGATTTCCTAACTAAATCACACAAATAGAGAAATTATATCTTTTTTGAGCATGTTGCCAAACCCCCCAAACAAATCCTATTCTGAATAGTTATATGTCTTCTCTTGCATGTGTGAGTTAGTAATGCAACTTGAGGAGTACAGCAGTTGTGACTTTATGAATCCCTAACATACTGTATATCTGGCTGTATGTACTGCTTATTTATAAGTGAGTTGCATGATTCTGGTAAGACATCTGTAGAGATAGTCAGATAGTCATATAGATCACAGAGAGACAGATAGACCGGATTGGGACAAAAGAAAACGGCCCCTGTAGATACATACCGGTACACACATACAGATGGACGGACAGACAGACAGACAGACAGACAGACAGACAGACAGACAGACAGACAGAGAGATAGACAGAGAGACAGATCGATAGAGAGACAGATAGATAGAGACAGAGAGACAGATAGAGAGACAGACAGGTAGATAGAGAGCCAGATAGATAGACAGATAGAAAGAGACAGAGACAGATAGATAGAGAGACAGATAGATAGATAGAGACAGAGAGACAGATAGCTAGAGAGCCAGATAGATAGATAGAGAGCCATATAGATAGATAGATAGATAAAGACAGAGAGACAGATAAATAGAGAGACAGTTAGATACATAGAGAGCCAGATAGCTAGATAGAGACAGAGAGACAGATAAATAGAGAGACAGTTAGATACATAGAGAGCCAGATAAATAGAGAGACAGATAAGAGAAGATAGATAGATAGATAGAGACAGAGGGACAGATAAATAGAGAGACAGTTAGACAGATAGAGAGCCAGATAGATAGATAGATAGATAGAGAGACAGATAAATAGAGAGACAGACAGACAGATAGACAGAGAGACAGATAGAGAGATGACAGCAGAAGCAACACTTGACTGGTTGCCAGAGCTCACCTCGTCGCAGGCTACTGTAACCAAAGCATGATTAGCAGAACTAATGTAAAAAGGGGGATTTGAGGAGGCCAGGGGCTTTTAAACCCTCCAACATGGGGAAGAGGACGGCCATGTTCTCCCTCAGGATGATCTGGCGATGTGTGTCAACGGATATCAGGTTAATCAAAACACACAGATGTGCATTATGCAAAGTGTTTGGCTAATCCCTCTAATTGTTTGAAGAGCAGGGCGGCCCGGTGTGATTATGTTGTAATTCTCGCTGTGTGTCAAGACTGAGGAGGTGACAATTCACATTGTGGTTAGCGCCTTCATTCTGGATTCAGCTCTATACCCTGTGGACGTGTATTCCTATGTGGTTTACTGTCTCATTATCTCAAACTAATTATCTAACACAACAGCAAACAGAGAAAAACACCGGAAAGCGAAGAGTGAAAATACTTGTGATTGACTAGCTAGTAGCAACGACTCTTTTCCATTTTACTCCTGACTGCGGAAAAGCACTCTGGGGACTGTAGAAGAGACCCCGGGATAGGAGACCCCTGCCTTGTGGACTTTCTATCTATCCCCGCTAATTATCTAATAGCATCATTAGCTCCTTTAGCAACATGCTAAGAGGCCATGGCTGCCTGATTTAATACCCAATACTCGCTGAACAACAAAACCCTTTTCGAGTAGGGACATTAAAAGCTATTTTGAACTATGAACAATTTTCATGCAAACTACGTCACCATTATAAGGACATTTTCTCAGCTGAATAAACTAAAGTAAATCAAGTCTCAGTTCTGAGGTGAGGAAAGCAGCTGGCCATGGATCGACGGAGTCTCCAAGATGCAGCCTTAACTTCATAAACAGAATAAAGGTCACGCAGTCAAGACAAACTGCTCTTTACCCCTCTCTCCCTCCCTCTCCCTACCTCTCGCTCTCTCCCTCTCTCTCCCTCCCTCTCTCTCTCCCTCTCTCTCCCTCCCTCTCTCTCCCTCCCTCTCTCCCTCTCTCTCCCTCTCTCTCCCTCCCTCTCTCTCCCTCTCTCTACAGCCACAGAATGAGTTACAGGCGGTTTGTACTAAAGTGCCATAAGACTGTCATAATGTCACAGTAGAATGTGAGAAAAGTCCATTATTATAGAAGATTCTTCATGTGATTCATTTACATATTATCTTATTTTTATTTGTTGCCACGGTCGATTCATGTTAACAAACGAAAGGACTTGTATTTGTAGTGCACCAGCTTCAGACTCGCTGTTTCCAGAGGATTCAGAGGAAAGCTTTGCAGTCTCTAATTGAGATGCAAAGATATTCATATATTCTGTTCCATCAACATTACTGTGTCTCCCAAGGGTTACACAAGGCTTTGAGTGGTGGTGGTGGTGGAGGAGGAGGTGGTGGAGGTGGAGAAGGAGGTGGTGGTGGTGGAGGCGGTGGTGGTGATGATAGTGGTGGTGGTGGTGAAGGTGTCGGAGGGGGTGGTGGTGGTGGTGATGATAGAGGTGGTGGTGGTGGTGATGATAGAGGTGGTGGTGGATGTGGATGTGGTGGTAAAGGTGTCAGTGGAGGTGGTAGTGGTGGTGGTAGTGATGATAGTGGTGGAGGTGGATGTGGTGGTGGTGATGGTGGTGAAGGTGTCGGAGGGGGTGGTAGTGGTGGTGGTGGTAGTGGTGATGATAGTGGTGGAGGTGACGGTGTCGGAGGGGGTGGTAGTGGTGGTGGTGGTGGTGGTGATGA
>OOFB01021872.1:0-11368 GCA_900323305.1 Trachyrincus murrayi
CCTAGTGACGGGGGGTGGATGGGGGAGGAGGGGGCGGGAACAGGGGGGGCCCCCTGGATGGATGAGTGACTGACTGACTGGATGGAGGGAGGGAGGGAGAGAGTGAGAGAGGCCGTTTTGACTGGCAAGTGTCAAGGTGATGAGGAAGGGCAAAAGGGCCATGCCAGCTCATACTTCATAAAACATACAGCCGCGAGTGTATGTAAATAGAATGATCTTGGCCCCGAGAAAATGTTTTTTATTTGAGGGCCTCTTTATTTCTGAGTAGGAGCGGTTTATTGAGGCTAATGTACCACTGATGGTAATGTAAACGATTCAATGCCCGGGTGTTTCACCGTTGTTCAAAGACACGTTACGCTGAAGAGAATTTGCGTAAAGAGGCGATTTTATCGGAGTTTGGTTAGAGGTCTACAGGGGTCAGACATGTGGAAACAATGGAAATATGATATTGATGACAACAGTAAAATAAGCTTGGCGGCAAGACGACGGCCATGACTTGGGTGAAGACCTCCCAAGAACCAAAGAAAAATGACATCTTACTTTGGTTATTTTGGTTTCATAACAGCGTTATAGGCAAGTATGCCAAAACAAATGCAGGATGATTGAAAACAGTGTATTTTGACATTTTACTCTTTACTAAAAACCTGCCTTAAAAGCACCCTTTTTTGTACTCTGTTGATACAAAGTTCACATTACTGTTCAGAAATCTCATACTACGTAGGCGGCAATTACCAGAGAATAACGAAACCTGGTACAGGACCAGCTACAAAGATCCTGGTACTTTTTTCTTTACAAGGCTACATCAGTGGCCTGCTTCCCCACCATGGGTGGGTTCAGAGCTCCTGCCGTGTCCTTCACACACACACACACACACACACACACACACACACACACACACACACACACACACACACACACACACACACACACACACACACACACACACACACACACACACACACACACAGTGGTGTTGCTGTGAGGTCTCACTGGGCACCTTCCAAAAGCCGTCAATTTTTAAAGAACACACATTTAGAAACACCTGAGATAATCGCATTCTGGCCTGCGGTGGGAACACCCAGGGCTCTTAGGAGGAATAAAACTTTAAACCGCCCAGGCGATGATTAAAATAATCACAAAAGTGTAATGGCTACCTCTATTTTATCCGTCTTGGCGTCTCCCCAGTAGATGTGGCGCTCGTGGTAGTCCAGGGCCAGGCCGTTCGGCCAGCCCAGCGAGGTGTTGGCCATGACTAGTCGCTCCGTGCCGTCTAGGTCCGCACGCTCAATCTTGGGCACCTCGCCCCAGTCGGTCCAGTACATGTACCTATAGCGGAAATAATAAATACAGTTTAAATATATATATATACCAATAATAAATACTCAAATCAGACGATGAACGCGTTTAATGCATTAAAAGGAGCTTCATGTAGATTCTAGGATGGAACGCCGTTCCCACAAAAAACAAAATGGACCTCCTTGAATTTGAACACAGGGCGGATGTGAAGGGTGTTTTATATAAATAAAGTCTTCTATCCAAGATGCACTTTGGATTGGATTATCTTTACAACTAAAGATAATCCAGCTGCACTGTCAGGGGATGGCATGGCATTAACACCGCCAGGGTTTAGGGGTTTCGATCCCCTGCCGGGGGTTAAACCGCCCGTGCCCATGGCGCTCACCCGGCCACAGGGTCCAGCACGATGGCGCGTGGCTCGTCCAGGTCCTCCGAGATGAGGATCTTCCGCATGGTCCCGTTGAGCCGGGTCACCTCGATGCGGTCCGTGCCCGTGTCCGTCCAGTAGAGGTTGCGGGCGATCCAGTCCACGGCGATGCCGTCGGGGTGGTTGACCTGCGACGTGACCACCAGCTGGGCGTCGCTGCCGTCCAGCGCCGAGCGGCGGATGGCCTTCACCTCGTCGTCCGTCCAGTAGATGTGGCCGTCCACGGGGTCGTAGTCGATGGCGATGGCGTGCCGGATGTCGTCCGCCTGCAGGATGATGTCGGTGAAGTCGGGTGTGTCCAGCGAGATGCGCCGCAGGTCCGTCCGCCGCGCCAGCAGCAGCACCTGCGTGGGGCCTGGAGGGAGGGAGAGGGAGAGAGAGAGAGAGAGAGAGAGAGAGAGAGAGAGAGAGAGAGAGAAAAAGGAAGAAAGTGAGTGAGTGTATCCAAGTGTGTATGAGGGGGTTTGAAAGGACATGTCAGCCTATAGGCTTGCGCCGAAGTGACCAACAGCTGATTGTCGGTTATTAACATTTAGGTGGAGCAGCCTCAAAGTAAGAGCTGGAGCACCACGTGCAGTGATAAGTGCTGTGATAACACCCACACCCACCCCCGCCCGCCTCCTCCTCCTCCTCCTCCACCACCACCACCACACACCCCCACCCTCTCCCCCAGAAATCCTAACTGCATGTGCGGCGAGGTCGCGTGGTGACGGTGCACAAAGGCGCGGACAAATTAGCAACTTACACGCGGCGCTTTCAACTCCCCTCCTCGCATTGTTCCCTGGTGGGTGGGAACGGGCAGAAGAAGAGGAGGTGGTGGTGGCGGAGGAGGAGGAGGTGGCATTTGGGGGTTTAAGGGATGGGAGCAGGGAGGGGGGGGTATGCCCAACAATAGCCAACTGTGAGGCCCTAGAGACCACAGTGGGCTGGGGCATGCCTGGAGCCAGCAGCCTTCGCTAGGTGTAGGAGGACTGATGGCTAAAGTAAGGCTGTGATGGGAGGGTGGGGTGGGAGGCTGGGATGAGAGGGTGGGGTGGGAGGGTGGGGTGGGAGGGGTTGAGTAAAATTGGAAATGTAAAACGACCAAACAAAAAGGAAAAAGAAAAA
This sequence comes from Trachyrincus murrayi, assembly GCA_900323305.1. NCBI lineage: Eukaryota > Metazoa > Chordata > Actinopteri > Gadiformes > Macrouridae > Trachyrincus > Trachyrincus murrayi. The sequence goes on from OOFB01021872.1 coordinate 2,831, forward strand.
AAGCCTCCACCAGCCATTCTGAAAGAGTTAAAGCAGCCATTGAAAGGAGGCTATTGTCCGAAGGAGTAACGTGTGATTCGTACCACAAGAAAGGGCCCCCCCCTCCCCCCACCCGCTCTGTTGACTGGGGGAACTGAACCAAAAAAATGTAAATAAAAGAGTGGCGAAGGGGGAAGAAAGGGCTGGTTATGCAAGCACCCCCCCGCAACCCCACCCGCCGATTCAAATGGCTATCGTGGAGTTGCCATGGCGACCGGTCAGGTCAGCCTGCGGACCTTCAGCTGTTCTGACCGCCTTGCGGTAACAGAGCGAGGGGAGGGCTGCTGGAAATGCCCGCTGCTCTCTCTCAACGTTCAGGTAAAAACCGAAGGGGATTTGATGGCATGTGCGCAAAATGACCCAGAGAATCCAACTTAAACGTGTACTTAAATACATTAAACTTAAAATACATCACAACCTATTGAAGTGAAGGAGAGGGAGGGCCGTCTACGTGTGGAGAAATGACCAGATACCTGTCCCGCTTCACCCATCAATGGTCGTTCTCAACGCGTAACAATTCAAGACAACTGGCGTTGCATTGGCCTCGATTGAGGAATCAGGAAGGAAGTCGAGTCAGTCAGTGAGTGAGTATGATTTTTAGTACCGTCTCGGCAGGTCTTGCGGTCCTCCAGCAGCTGGACGCCGGTCGGACAGGCACACTGGTAGAAGGGCTGGACCGGGGACAGGAGACACAGGTGGGAGCAGCCGGCGTTCTTCAGAGAGCAGGGGGTGGGCACTGCCGGGTAGAGACCAAGGTGACGATGGTGGTAGAGATGTATGTGATTAGATAGCACTAGTTATAGCTACTAGTGCTAACGGCTACTTAACTAGTCATTTAGCAGAGGCTTTTAGCCAAAGCTACTACATTTACTTCATTTTTTTAGATGCAGATCAGATAAGAGATCATTAATGAGCAGGTAGGCGTCTTGCTCAAGGATGCCTACAGGTAGACTGCGGACATTGGGATTGGAACCCGGAACCTTTCGGCTGGGAGTAAAAACACCCTAACCACTGGACTATCCTGCCCCTACAGGCAATGCATTATATTCATCTACACGCATTCATACACAAACCTAGCATGAAGTTATGAGGTCTTGCCCAAGGGCAAGATGACACTTCATGAAAAACATGCATACACACATACACACACACACGTTGCACGTATTCATGCTTGGTTGAGACATTTAGTGGTGCTGCCCCACTGACTGAACTGTGTACAGAAGCGGAAAATTGCAGGTTCAGAGGGTAAATGGTTCAGCCAGCTGGTTTCACTTGCTCCCTGTACCATTCTCAGGGGTGTGCCATGTTTTTGGTAGTTTGTTTTTTCTTGCTGTTATACGTCTGCCCACTGCGGGCCATCCTTGGAAGGAGGGATATCCCTGCCTGTGTGTTCTCAGGGTCCAAGCTTAACTTTTCGAATTGTGTCATTTTACCTGCCAAGAGTATAAAGACCTACCGGCCAGGCAATTGTTTTAATATGTAACCCTGTGGGTTTTTTTTACCTGCTAAATGGTCAAATCTATCCGCCATTTTGGACCCTTTTCCTTCTCAAGGAGTTTTCCTTTTCCTTGCTGGGTTTTGGGGGAGTTTCTCCCCTTTGCCCTTTCTGAGCCCTTGGGGTCAGGGGGTGTTGTCTAATGTGGTCCTGTGAAGGCCTTTGAGAGCGTAATATTAAGGACTATGCAAATAAACTTGGTTCTGACTTTGCCTTTTTTGATGTTGGCAGAGGATATTGACTACTACAGTGTAATAACACGGTACTATTAGTTGTTCAGCGCACGCTTTCATCCAAAACGACTTGAACGTGAATTCAGACAAGTCATTAAAAGATCAGGGTTAGGAATCTAGCTCAAGGTTGCCTACAGGTAAGCTGCAGACATGGGGGATCGAATCCAGTACCTTTTGGCTGCGACTGAAATACCTGCCCCGTATACATGTTCACCAGGCATTCAGCAGCTGGGACATGGGGCGGTGTTGACCGAGACGGGGTTACGACTGGGAGGAAGGAGGAGAGAATAACGGCTTACTTGTGGGCTGCCTCCAGGCGCTGAAGACGTGGATGTCCATGGGCGAGAAGATGTCGGAGTGGATCTTTCGGCGCTCCTCTCCCGTCTGCTTGCGGCAGGCGTGGATGGAGTGGGTGTTCCAGTCCGTCCAGAAGAGGGTGTCCTCGTACAGGGTCAGGGCAAACGGGTGGGGAAGGTCTCCCTGGACCACAGCCTCCCTGCAAGAAGATGGAGGGGTTTACAATTCAGTAACATAAGGGTCGATGGATGGAAGACATAAATCCATGCTTTTCATTGTTATTGAAATAACCAAAAGCAATAAGCAGGGTGGGTTAGGCATCTTGCTCAAGGATGCCTACAGGTAGGCTGGGGACATGGGTGATTGAACCCAGGACCTTTCGGCTGGTAGTTGAACACCGTAGCCACCACGCCATACTGCCCATTAAAAACCAAACAGAATTGAAAGGATAGGTTCTACTGATCAAAGCAACAGAACTACTGATTTGTTTTAATGTGTTTTTGGGACAACAAAGATACAAATACAAATAAATGAACCAAAAGTTATGGCAATATATCTGTTGGTTCGGTTAAGACTTCCCGGAGAAAGCTTCTGCTTGCTGGCAATGAAACAAACTGTATCATGCTGGCCTTGAATTCATTTATGGAAAAAACACAGCTTTGCTTCCATCACACAGCAGTACCGAGGTCAATCTTACTGGAAGCCTACTATGGATTCTGTTTATTGGGTAACCCAACATTAAAATCCTACCTCGGTACCACACTGAACCACAGAAAATTAGTGAAAGGTAATTTGGAATATTGATGACAAATGAGGTCACTTAGCACAACTTTCCCGCCAAAACTCTGAGGGTTGACTTCGGCGTCTGGCTACTGGCTTCAATCCATTTGTCGGCGAGTAATGAAACACCAATTATATTCCACAGTGTAACCAGGGTGGATCTATAGGTGGGGCTGCCTCGAATGCAGTTACTCTTTAACGTCGGGCACACTGTACCTTGAAGTGCCGTCCAGGTTGGAGCGGTGGATGAAGTTGTACTTGGCGTCGGCCCAGTAGAGCTTCTGCTGGCTGTAGTCCAGCGTCAGCCCGTTGGGCCAGTAGATCTCCGTATCGATTATCATTGCGCGGTGGGTCCCGTCCATGCCCGCCCGCTCTATCTTCGGGATCTCCCCCCAGTCGGTCCAATACATATACCTGGGAGGCAAAGCAGAGGCAGAGAAATCATTAAAAAATATATCGTATTTTATTTACCCGTTGAATTCAGATACATGTCATTAAGGAGCAGGTAGGGTTACTTTGGACATCGTTCGATTCCTATAGGTGGGTTGCGGACATTGTGGATCGAACCCAGTCCCATTTTGGCCGGGGGTCAAACACCCTATCCACTACACTGCCCCCACTAAACCCAGTATAGCAGTTGTGGGGAAATCCCCAGGAACAAGAATTCAATACAATGCAACAGTTTGACGTCAAGCACAAAACAAGACAAGTTTGCCAACATCACACCTGGAGCACCATGGGAAATGAGACAATTTAAAAAAAGCAAGGCATCTGTCTGAACCGGTATGTTAGAAAGAACCGAAACCAGAACGAGTGCTCCCATCAACACGAGTCACCGTTGAGGGAGCAGCAGAGTTCGCCTGGCCTGAACTTTGGGGGCATCCCATAGGATGAGCCTGTCACCACGTCAGGCAGGAAGCCATCCCCCCCCGGCTTCCTGTCTGACCTGGCCTTGCTGTGTGCAGAGTGAGGGTGGGGGGGGGGAGTAATCACAACCCTCGACCACGGTTCATACGGCGATTTGTCGCGTACCTCTGAAATCGAAAGCACACACTGCGCATGCACCGCAAAATCATGGCGACTATGAATTCCACTTAAGGGGGTCTTCTGTGACTGTGAGAAGGGGGGGCAGGGTGAGGTCCTTTTTAGAGCGAGCAAAGGTCTCCCAAGCATGGCAAGAATGACTAGAGACTCTCCAGCAAGCGTTCGAGGCATTTGAAGTGGACGGCAGACGGGGCAGACGGGGCATGGGTGCATGAGGATTAGAGTCTAATGCTGCAGTGCAGCATACCACGTAACATTAATAATATGTCTTCTTCACATAAACAAACTAAGGTAGAATTAGATTAAACAAAATGCAAAGTCTTTGGAGGTGGACAAAGAAACAGAAGAACCAAGAAAAGAGGTAAAAAAAAGGTAAAAGACAGATTCTGGCCCCTTAACATTCATGCAGTTAACCCAGAAACATTTTGGAAAATGACATCTGTTCTTGTTTGAAAAGAAACAAAAGTTCATGTTTTTTTACTGTTAGTTTGAAAGTTGTTTTCTCCAACGTTCATGTGCAGGAACATTCTTCTGGAGCCGAGAACATTCCCAATCTAAACCGGACAGCAAGGTGAACATGTGTGGAGGCAAGAGGAGCTCGTGGAAACACCTCTGGCTTTAACACATCCTGCACATCAGCACAACAAACCAGCTCTTGGGGAGGGGTCACGGGGTGAAGAGGGGGGCTGCTGTGAGGCTAATGGCCCCCCCTTTGTTTTCCCCTAATTGCTTTCACAGCTGGACGCCTTCCCCCACCACCACCTCTACACACACACACACACACCCGTACCCACCCATGTATATATATATCACAGCAGATCTCCTACCCCCAAACCCCAGACCACAGTGCTGTCCAGCAGAAGTGAGGTCAAGGGTTTATGCCCATGTCCACTCTTCACATTCCAGACTTCGACCACAACTCTCTCCAGACTCGCCAGGCTTGCACAAGAAGAACTCTGCCAGACCTAACCCTCACAGTGGGGGGGGGCGTGGGGGAGGAGAAAACAAACAACAACAAGGGTAACCGCCAGCGGGCCAAGGAGATCCAGATTGCCCCGCTGCTTTAAAACAAACAGATAACCTTACAGCTCATTGCATTCTTTATTTAGCATTAGGCTAGCCGGGACCGGCGCCAACTTTAAGGAATGGTTGCCATGGGTGCCGTATTGTACTTAGTTTCAATTCAAGTGATAATGGACACACGATTACACCCTTTATTTGAACTATTAACTCTCTGAACTCTGTCTCTCTTACCGGCTCATAAGAGGCTGCATATAAAAAGGTTGGCAAATAAATGTAGGTACATTACGCAAGATCGGTGGTTTATGAACGCATTGCCATGCATGTTAAGATTTGATATGCTAGTAGTAAGTAAGCTTTTTAACAGTTTGTCTTGTTTCAAGCAAACCCTTACAACCGAGTGTCCGGTCAACTGGGACAGACGGACGGCAAGAAATAATTTGACAGTTAGCCTGGACATGGTTGCCCGGAGCGACCGGCAAACTGTAACTAGCTAACCAACCTTGAACTCCTGAACAGGAAACATGAAAGACAACCACCTTGCACCGGAGAGCCCGTGGCCACCCGTATGTCCCAGTCCCTGAAGGGCAAGCATCGGTCAAAAGGTCAGGGCAGTAACTGGACTTAAGAGGACCCCAAACTAGTTCCACTGGGTAATACAAAACTAGAAAATAACATCGAGCTCACTGTCCAATATGTCATCCTTTAATATATGTTTAGGCTTTAAAACATACACTACTTTCTATGAGAAGATGGCCGCTGGTGTTTAACACAAACACAAATTTATAGTCAAGATGGCTGCCATGACAGGATCTGTCATCCACTGGCAACTGCATGGCCCGCAGCGATGCCCGTTTGCACTGCAACAGTCACAGCAACTCAAGAGCACTCCCCCCACTGCATGTGCATGATCAAAACAAGGGCCTCCAGGAAAACACTACGGCTTTATATTCAATCATCTTTTGACTTTTGTCTTTTTAACTAAATAAAAAAAATTACATGAGCAAAACTGACGGGATGGCAGACTTACTCGTGTGTGTATATCAACCGTACTATGCAGAGCTTTGACAAAAAAAATAACAAGCACCCTCACACCACCCCCAGCACACCAATCTGGTTCCCCAGAAACAACGTTATCCCTGTGGGCTCAATTACTCACGTGGCAGGTGAACATTTCACCGTACCTGGACAGCTAGAAGAGACTTCATTTCACATTGCACTTTTCCCCCCCAAAAAATAAGAAATAAATCAATGCTGCAGTAGCATAGCGCCTAGGGGTGCTCTAGTTAAGTTGGGAAAGTTTAAACTAAGGCAGGTCTCGATAGATTATGTAAATGTGGTGTTGAGGTGAAGTGTCTCTCGCAAATCAATCCCCCCCCCCCCGCAAAATAACACATCTAAACACCGCAAAATGTTGTGGGACGATTTGTACTCAAGCCAACGTTTTTGGCGAGGGTAGCCCGCGGAGCCTGGAACGGATCCAAGCTAACAAAGGGCTAACGCTAATCAAACAATGAGGAGAAGAAATGAAGGAAGAACATTCCCTCAAACTAGGTCTTTCCATTTCCACAACAGACATGTCTAGACACTTCCATGTTGTGACTGTGTGTGTGTGTGTGTGTGTGTGTGTGTGTGTTTTTCTTTCCCCCCCCTTCAAGAGCACCTGGTGAGTCAGACAATACCGGGTTTGCGGCACAAGTGGTTTGCGTGCGACGCGGCCGCCGAGATGTTGGCATGCGTCACAGCGCAGGGTTATCATTAATGATTTAAACAAAACACAAACCCGCCCCTGGACCCCCCCGAGCACAACACTGCTGCCGCCTCCAGTGCCATTCCCACCGCGCTCATTGTTGAAACACCTGCGAGAGGAAGAGCAAGGGAGGCCACGGCGACACAGGCTTCGTTTTGTTTTACAAAGTCAGATGAGGTAGGAGATCTTCAAAAAAAGAAAAAAAGAAAGACACACACGCACACACACACACACACACACACACACACACAGTTTTTAAACGCCGCCCTGAGCGATGCCCATGTTTGGACAGCTGAGAACCGGCTACTACTTTGAAAACCGTCCAGAAGTCGATAAACGTTTCTTCTCTTTCTCTTCCTACTCGGAGCACAAAAATGTCAAAGCTCTCGGGCGATACCAGAGTGACGTGGAATGCCAAGAAATCTTTATATATATATATATATAAAAATACAATTTGACATAAAAACAAAACAACACACCCACCGGGTGACGCTGTCCAATAGGAGCGCAGGACGGTGAAACACTAAATGAATGCGATGTGGGCCTGGTGCCAACCGACTGACAAGTACAATTCTTCCACCCTTGCAGTCTCGAAGCAGGCCACTATCTGGCTGGGCCTCCAGAGAAGCTGCATGGCAACTAGCCAGAGACTGCTTGTCAAGTACAAAAGGCATGTTGTTGGTGGTGGTGGAGGTGGTGGTGGTGGAGGTAGCTGGGCAGTCGGTAAAGTTTGGGATCCATAATTAACTTAGAATCTTGTCTTTTTACCTGCCAGTGTGCCAGAGAAAAATCTAACGGCCAGGCAATTATTTTAATATGCAACCCTGCATTTTTTTTACCTGCCAAATGGTCAAATCTAGCAGCCATCGGCTGGTGGCAGGTGTTCATTTTGGACCCTGGGGCCTTGGACAGAGCAGAGCCTTGATCATGTGCTTGTAGATGGTTATGTGCTGCTGTGCGGTGTATTGGCCGGGGCCTCCTGGTAATAATTGCTTTGGTGCCAGGCTCTGCTGGAACCAAACAGGATTCCTGTCATACAAAACCACATAGCGTGCAATACCTCAATCACCTTTTGTTACTTACTTAAAAAAAAAAATGTTGTTTTACAAAGTTGTTATCACTTGCTTAGTCTTAAGAACTTCACTGTTCAAATTGACCATGTTATACCAACATGTTATACCAACATGTTATACTTTGACACTCACACTTTTGACTCTCCTCACACCAGCTCATAAGAGGCGGCACATGAAAATGTTGACAAATTAATTGCTACATTATGCAAGTCCCAGGGTTCAGTAATGTATTACAGTGCATGTTAACATGTAATACGAGAGTAAAAACACGCATGCATAATTTCCATGAAAAACAGCAAGAAAGCGTGAGCCAGGCCAAACCGGGAGGGTGAGAAGCTACCCTTGCCTAAAGTGGTCCTACAGGCACATAGGGTTTGCACTTATTCTTCCTTTACAAACCGTGAGCGAAAAAACAATAAGCTGAGCCATCCCAAACAACCAGCCCCTCCCTTCATTTTACAACACCGATACTCCATTGCCAGCGCTGCTCCCTTTGTAGGTACACACAGTAAAAGGACTTGCAGAAAAGGTTTTTCCCACAGAAAAAACGCTAACTATCTGGCCCCGAGAACAAAGCCCGGCAAACAGACTTCTCTGATGGGTAAAAATGCATGAATGCAGAGGGGGAGGGAAGGCAGTGTCACCCTCCCAACCCGACCTCCTCCTTCGTTGCCACAAGAGCTGCATTGTATTTGCTACCTGATGCATTAATCAGTCAACTTGAACCCGGTCCAGCATGGCCTTCCACAGTAGAATCGGCCACCATTACCCCCCCCCCCCCCCCCCCCCCCCCCCCAACCAAAAAAA
>OOFB01021890.1:16334-23834 GCA_900323305.1 Trachyrincus murrayi
GGGGGGGTGGCGGGGCGGGGGGGGGGGGGGGGGCGGGGGGTGCTGGGGGTCCTGGGGTGCTGGGGGTCCTGGGGTGCTGGGGGTGCTGGGGGTGCTGGTGGTGCTGGTGGTCCTGGGGTGCTGGGGGTGCTGGGGGTGCTGGGGGTCCTGGGGTGCTGGTGGTCCTGGGGTGCTGGGGGTGCTGGGGGTACATGTATAGTCTGAAGCAGTCCTGGTCACTCCACGGTTGTCGTTCATCTCACCTGCGAGCTGGAGGTTAGGTAGACCTGGCAGATTGGAGGTTGGGGTTAGGTTTAGACACAAGAACAAACATTTCTGGAGGTGAAACGTGTCAAACAGCCATTCCAGTTTTAAGTATATTGAATACACTAATACACAGGAGGGTTATGTGACTCTTTAGGAGGCTTTTGTGTTCGCAAAACATGTTGATCTTAGCCTCTGATCTGAAGTATCGAGGGAAAGATAGAAAATACATTTTAGACAGTGCACCATGGTGGGTGTGTAGGTGACACCAAACTCAGTGTAAACTCAGTGTAGTGTGTAGTTACCCTTTAAAACCACTTTAAATAAAATCTGCTCTGTTTCTAGTAGAGTAGCCTTGCATTACCACCACAACTTCTTCTTATTCCTCCATCATACCGTTAAATATCACCAAATAGTCAAGTAAGTACGGGGATAATCAGGAATACAGGTTACACCGAGAGAGAGAGAGAGAGAGAGAGAGAGAGAGAAGAGAGAGAGAGAGAGAGAGAGAGAGAGAGAGAGAGAGAGAGAGAGAGAGAGAGAGAGAGAGAGAGAGAGAGAGAGAGAGAGCGAGAGAGAGAGAGAGAGCGAGAGAGAGAGAGAGACAGAGAGCAAGAGAGAGATAGAGATGTTTCTCTGTGTTTGAGAGTTCAGAGGGAGTGAACGCTCCATAATGATGCTCTCCGGCAGACAATGGGGAGTCTCTCTGATTAGTCTCACCTGTCCTTGTGCATCTCATCATCTCCATTATGGCTCCATCACCCGGCCTTCTCCCGCTAATCCAATAGGCTGAGGCGGGCGTGGGTGAGTGCTGCATCTGCTCCACCGAAACCTGCCGCAGAAAACCCAAACCTACTGGGAACAAACCCACCCAACAATTACCATGCCGGGCGATGGAGAGCGTGACCATGCCGGGCGATGGAGAGCGTATTAAGAGCTATTGAAACTACCTGGTGGTGTTGAAGCGTATTCAACAAGCGGACAATTAGATGGAGAACTGTTGTTAAAGTTCAGGTCCTTGGATTAAAAAAACAAAACAACATCCATACACATCCCATCCACGTTAGTCATCGGCCAACTGTTGACACGTTCCCAGCGGTGAGATGTTTGAAGTGGAGTGTTGTTCTGGAGCGATGTCAGAGAGGTTTTGGTTCACGGTGATGGGTGGACCCCGTGCTCGTGTCGCTCGCTCCACCAGCCCAGCCCAGTACGTTGCGTCTGTGGGGCCCGAGGGCAGCAGGAGTGTGAAGGGCCCTCGCTGAGATCTGCTTGGAGAGGTTTCAGCTCTCCGCTCCTCCTCAGAGACCTCTTGGTCACAAACCACCGCTCCTCTGCCGTCCTTTGCTTCACCGAACGTCCTCCTCTCTTCCTCCTCCTCCTCCTCATCCTCATCCTCCTCCTCTCTGTGGTCACAGAGAGGAGGAGAGACTGGTAAAACAGTGCAGTGGTGTTCGTACGCTTTCACACCATATTTATGCACCTTTTCACACATTATTTCTTTTAATCTGTTTAGAAGAGACAACACCATATTTTTTAGACACAAAGACTCAATCATTTGTCAATGGGCTACATATTAATTGTATTTGACCGTCTAATCTGTCATGTCTGGGGTTGTTAATCATTCAGCTTACAGTTCATTTCAACCATTTCATACGCGTTGTGCGGAGGTTTCGTGTATGAGGCCTACCGGAGGCACACCGTCGGCCCGCTCGGGACACATCCACACCGGTGATTCGTCCCGCTCGGGACACATCCACACCGGTGATTCGGGTAAATGCCAGAACCGCGTGCAGGACAGACAGAAAGAGGGCTCACGACCCAGCGCTTCCAGGGGCTTAATGTGCGACGCTGGGTCCAGCTGGACACTTCCATGACTGCATGGCTGCAGATTATTCTGGCTGCTACATCTGGGCTCCACATGGCACAGCAGACTGCCGACAGAGAGGGGCAGGTGGAGCCAGAGGTGGGGGGTGGATGGGGGGGTGGTCCTCCATCACCACCACCACCACCACCACCTCCAGTGGGCACTCTTACATGGATGCCCACTGACAGACCTTCACACCAAATGGCACGCTGAAAGGTTACTGGGGAGGGGTCCAGGAGAGCCGGTCGGGTCGCGTGTCTGGAATGTTCTGCTGGGTCACGAGCTCATTCTGTCGTCTCTGTAGGGAGATGATGATGATGATGTCTATATAGCCTTCATCTTCCCAGTTCAAACAACACAAATACTCTTCTGTTATTTAAATAAATATATTACAAACATTTACATGTACATTTCCCAAATTTCTCATCTGGGATGAATAAAGTGAATCTTAGCTTGTATTAAAATGCAAGTGCATGCATGTTGGTGGTTGTTTAATCTCCTGATCTTATGTATTTATGAAAATACTTTTTTATACAAACAATGTTGTTTTGCCTGGTCGCGTTTCAGGTGCATCTTCTTCGTGGTGAGCAGTCTCCAAGGTACACAAAGTTAAAATGACTTAATGTGCCTTCCCCGTGAATACCCACCAAGCCAGAGCACATCTGCTCATGTTAGGCTCGCCTGACATGTAAGATAAATGAAGTATATTCAGACCGGCCGTTTATCAACATTTAGCATAATTTATCATATGACCTTGGCATATGCACCACTCCTAGATGAGGCGAAGAAAAAACAATATTTCACAATCTCTAAAGGCAGTCTGGTCATTTAATGTGAGCCCGACCACGTAGCTTACTATAAACTGAATCACATGAAGTATGTGTTTCTATGTAGGTGTTTGAAGTGGGGACACTTCAAACTGTAATATCGGTGTTTGATATTACAGTAATGTGAAGACTAGAGAAGATACCTGAATAGTATAAAAAGTATACTAGCATGAAATGCATTGGGTACAGATTTTAATTCAATACTATGGCAAAATGCCTAATGCTAATGTGATCAAAGCTGATTGGCTGAGCTTGACAGGTCGTGATTGGCCAGATCCATAGGGAGGGATGAGGCACAGACCTCTGGCCCGTCTTTGATCCAGGTGAGCGTGCCCGTGGTGCGCTACGCTGCATGCCAGCGAGAGGTGCGCTTTGATGCGGCATCGCAGGTCTGGATGATGATGCAGCGACGCGGGATCTGCTTCAGAACGGACTACCTGTTGAGGAGGATTAAACGGAGTACAGATGGTGTTTACACCAACACAAACAAACGCCACCACAATTGGCTGGAGAACAAAGAATCCGAGTGAGGTCGTATCCAGAAATATAAACTAAAAAAAAACACAAACAAACAGACTATTAAATATGCTAACGTCTCTTTTTGAACTGAGGAGTTGATTGGTCTGCCGCGTACATCAAACATTTTTGACTTGTCCAATCACGAGCCTGCAGGGCCTCATTGAAAAGTTAACTTTCCTAGCGAGTGAGACTCTCTCTCCTCTCCTTCTCCACGCCACGCATGCCCCGGTTCCCGACGTGGACGAACGCACCTTGACCGTGAAAACGCATCGCAAACCATGAAATCCCATCTTTAAGCTCAGAGGTTAGCGACTTCCTGGTGATGTTCCCCATCTGTAAACACTGCTGTCCGGCGCCCCGCTGTTCAGCTTGAATACATTAAAGGAATTACGGCCGTCCTTGTGGGAGCTCTGCGATGCGGGGTGGCATGTGGCAGCCATTACGGTGATGATGAGGCTCTCTGCCCGGCACTGCGTTAAAGAAATTACACAGAGCCCGTTAAAACAGGCCGACAGTTGTGCACGGCCCTGTGACATGACAATGTGTGTGACTACAGAGCGGTCACAGCACGCTGGCCACGAGATGCCGAAAGAGCAGAAGAACATACACACCAAGACGATCATGACGTTCATGATGATGTACATGGACGCATTGGTACCGCGATGGGACATCTAATACACGTCTCTGCTCGTGAAGATGGTAGGATAGGACGCGGGGTAGCAGCGGGTGATGGTGATCGTAGAGGTTATTGTTACAGGATGTGACATCGCGGCCTGACATCGCAGGAAGTGCCGAGCGTCCGCCCGGCAGCGTGGCGCCCGACGCGGCGTGATAAAACCTGATGAAGAGGAGGAGGAGGAGGAGGAGAAGCGTACATTTACATAATAGGATGTAGATTATATTCAGCTCCATTGTTACGTTTGAATGCCAACTAAATTTGCGTACGGTTTGCGGCCGCACGAGGACCAACGTCGTAGCTTAAACTCGGACGCGCGGCGAGGCGTCCCGATAAGTCGCCCGCTGTAATCTGATACTCGGCCTGAGCTCCGGAGGTGATTTATGATTGAGGACATGTTAATATAAATATCAAAACAATCTTGGCTGTGTTGGAGAAGATACCACCCTCCTGCGTACATCACGGCAGACAGGCCAGCCTCTGGTCTCTGACACGGCGCTATCTGCAGCTGTTGACTGTTTCCTGCTAGGCGGGGGTTGTGCTCACAAGGTGACATTTAACTGAAACACTTTTCTGTGAGGACCTTCTGCGTTTCAGGCATCCCGAAACCTGCTTCGATATGTTGTCGACAGTAAAAGTACTTCTAACTAAAGTATCCTGGCCACCTACATGTTGTTTATCAGTGAGTGGATGAGGCTTGTGTTTTAGAGGGAGCGTGTGAGAGTAAGAAGTTTATTATGAGTAGCAGAGAAGACAACAGAATCAGCTCACGAGCACAAACAATTAATTAATTCTAATAATTAATACTATTCTTAGATATATCATCTATTCTAATAACTAATACTATTCTAATATATATATCATCTATTCTAATAACTAATACTATTCTAATATATATATATATATCATCTATTCTAATAACTAATACTATTCTAATATATATATCATCTATTCTAATAACTAATACTATTCTAATATATATATATATATATCATCTATTCTAATAACTAATACTATTCTAATATCTATATTATGTTTTTGTTCTTCTTGTTCTTGTCTTGTTCTTGATTTTCTAGGTGTTTTAATTACTGAAGTTTACAGCCAGAACTCAAGGACTATCTAACTATCAGAATTACATTTTAATTACATTTTCATTGAAACAAAATACTCACAAAAGTACATTTTATGTATTCACATTTAATTATACAGAAATGCGTGCAAGACACATGTTTCTGTTTTGACGATATTTCATCTAATGAATGTTTCATTGTGAATCTCAGGGTCATTCTAGAACCAATGGTTCCCAACCGGGGGAACACATGCCCATGAGCAGGTTCCAGGGGGTGCAAAATACGTAACGTAAAAACGTAAAAAATATGAATATTTGTTGAATTTGATAAATATCACATATGTTGGTTGTTGCTGATCAATAAAGTTAACACCTGAAATAGAAGTATGCCTTATCTTCACTTTCAAACCCCTTGAATGTTAATCATGATGCTAAATGCTAATAGTATATTATATTCAAAAGAAACGTTTGGTGTGGATGAAGGTGTGGATGAAGGGGTGCTTTCTGATGGGGCTGTGGAATACATGAGACTAAAGAGTTGGTGGTTCTAGACCATTGGAGCTCTGCTTCTAGACCACTGGCGTTCTGGTTCTAGACCACTGGAGCTCTGGTTCTAGACCACTGGAGTTATGGTTCTAGACCACTGGAGCGCTGGTTCTAGACCACTGGAGTTCTGGTTCTGGAGCTCTGGTTCTAGACCACTGGAGCTCTGGTTCGTTCTAGACCACTGGAGTTCTGGTTCGTTCTAGACCACTTCTAGATATTTTAACTTGTTTCTCGTCTTTTTCCTCCAGCCCTTGTGGAAGTACTTGTGAAAGACTTCCAGACAGTGGTCCGTCTGAAACACACGGTCTTACTGTCCCCTGGAGGAGGGAGAACCAGGCCCGTTCCCTCCAGCGTGAGGTGTCTCAGCCGTCTTCTCCAGCAGTACCGATGTCAGCAGGGATCTTTTGTTGGCGGCAGCTCCGTTCCCCGAGGGAATGCATTAACAGAGCTGTTAACTCTATCATTAATTAAAAAGGAATCACAATTCAGTGAACACATCAAATTAATCAGTGCACAGATTCACACACATTGCTTTTATTCCATTTTCTTTTGTCTCGTCAAAGCCATCACGGCCCTCTTAATGTCACTTGCATGATGAGGTTTTGCAGCGCAGAAGAAAACGTCTAATAGAACGACTGAGGAAAGGGCACGCACTCCTGCCTGTAAACACCAGCGTTCCTCCGCGGGTTCCAAGGAAAGTAGGTCCACAAAATGAGGCCCGGCTGGTTTTAGTTTTTAATCAGCGTAGTGGTCACAGTGAGCTCTTCATCTCCTGCTCCGCCCGCGTCGGAGCTCGGGTATAAATACCCTCTGTTAGCAGCGCCGCTACAGTATGCAGCCACTTGGAGGGCCACAAGGTGCTAATTAGCAAACGTTAACAGCAATAACAAACCGCTTGCGTAGAAAGAATCACTTCTCCGTGCTGCCACTGTCTCCCAGTTCCTTCCTCCCTCCTCTCTCCCTCTCCCTCTCTCTCTCTCTCTCCCTCTCTCTCTCTCGCTCTCTCTCTGTCCCTATTAACAACCTTCCCTTTCTATTTTCTCCTCCTCGCCAGCCGCCTCTGACAAATTAAGGCCGTGGAGTCATTAGATTAAGATAAGAACTTTATCTCATTTCTCAGACAGACTTTTATCTGTTGTATTTTCTTCTCCTCTCTCTCTCTCTCTCTCTCTCTCTCTCTCCGTTCTTTGAGAGATGGTTGGAGGTACTTGTCATGTGGGTAGAGATTTAATTCAAACCTTGTCCCGGGTTCGTGTGTCTGGTCTCAGGAAGGCCAGGAGGAACACCTCGGTCGTTTCTGGACGTTTCTCTACAGAACACCGAGGTTACACCTGGACGTTTCTCTACAGAACACCGAGGTTACACCTGGACGTTTCTCTACAGAACACCTAGTTTATATGTGGACGTTTCTCTACAGAACACCGAGGTTACACCTGGACGTTTCTCTACAGAACACCGAGGTTACACCTGGACGTTTCTCTACAGAACACCTAGTTTATATGTGGACGTTTCTCTACAGAACACCGAGGTTATACGGTTATACATTGAGGTTTCTCCACTGCGTTAATTGTGTTTAAAGTCTGACAACTTTAGCGCTACAGTGAAGCGTCTGGAAGCTCTCCTGTTTACAGAGATAACAGGATAACAAGGGCGAGGGTCTGCCACGCGATTGGCTGCGCTCATGTGTAAGAAAAAATAATAATAATTACAACAGCTATTTTTTTCAGTTTTAATGGTGTTTAAGTTGGGGTGTTTA
>OOFB01021915.1:2681-13309 GCA_900323305.1 Trachyrincus murrayi
GGAGCAGAGACGTGAAGGCTAGCAGTCTCTTGTACCGTTGTCACCCGTCACATTGATATCAGCACATATCTTATCTCCCGGAGGAGACCATAGTGAGGACCTAATGCAGCTCACCACCCATCGTCTCCCCCATTCTCTCCCTTATTTGGCCGTGTGCTAGTCAGTCACGTATGGTCATAATGTGATCATCCTGGCCAGTAAACGCACACACGCACACACGCACACAGACGTAAACATACGCAGACATACAAACACCTTTCCTATTGTGTCATATTTTACGGCAGAACGTGTGATCCGACACACACACACACACACACACACAGAGAGAGAGAGAGAGAGAGAGAGAGAGAGATTGGAGCGGAGCAGAATGTGTTGTTTTTCCAAGTCGGGTGGAGCAGCAGACCTGACGGAGGGTCGGAGGGGAGCGATCACAAGGAGTCATCCCCACGCTGACTCGTCTCACAGCAACATAGTTTTAACATTCCTAGGCTGACCCAGCTCTCCCATTCAAGAGCCGACATGTCTATTCACGGATGATGGTTTCCATGCACTAATGACCATGTCTCCATATCGGCAGAATCCTGCACATTCTGTTTTAGACGCAATCAAGCTTATACGTACACGCATGTATACGTTACTGCTTATACTACTAATCATTTGAACACACACCTCATAATGCGGCAACAGGAAATGTCTTGTCTCTCTGAATCCCACTAGCCTAGCTGTGTGGCAATAAAATGCAACTTGATGTATTTATTTAGTATTCATTTTTTTTGCCTTGTAAAAGCAGCGTTTGAATTGCAACGGCGTTGCCTGGATGGTTAACATGGAGGTGACTGAGAGCCAGAAGCCAAGCGGAGAGCAGTTCAATTCTACCATTGAATCACTTTTCTCTGCTGTGTCAGGAACAACATGGCCTTTTGATCTATAAGGCACACACACACACACACACACACACACACACATAAATACTGTGCACGAAAATTGCCGCTGGACTTTATTATGCATATGATATTTGTTTTCATGGGGAAGTATTCCCAGTGACTACACATTTTATTTCACAGCCATCGACCTTGATTGATGGACCGAGGGAGAAAAATAAAGCATGTTTTAAAAGGTGCAAAATACAACTTTTCTTTTGTGCAAGACTGAGCATGTCAGATTGCACATCCATATAGCTGGATTTATCATGGGTTATAATTGTTTATAAGGGGTAAAGGTTACCATAAGCAGCCACACTGGCCAAAGGTCAATATAGCATCCATTTACCCCGCTACGATGTGTCCATTGTAATCTTTATTCCAGAGATAGTTAAGAGCAGTATTCACACTCACATATAGTGGGGGAGGTTTTGAAGAAGTATATTAAAATTAAGTAATATTTAACCTTTTATATTACCCATCGTTATATGCTATTACCAGATCCTAATCGATATTTCAACTACGTAATCATAAACGGTTCGTCTTTCGAAGGTGGTAGTCATGAAGCCACTACCCACCCAGAAGTTACTTTTTTGATGACGACCTTTAGATATTTCCTCAGGGAAGGAACATTCTGTACACACAACACTCCTTGTGTACAGAAGGTAACGCGTCTGATGGGTATTTGTTGAGCATCAATGTTGACAACTGGTACAAGCAGAGAGCGAGAGGGTGAAAATGACTCGCTCTCGGGGGCCTTGACAACCTTTGGCCTCCTGGCTCTCGTTTCATGCCCCCTCCCCTCTTGGTCTCCGCTGACCAATCAGCTCCCGGCTGAAACTAGACTCCGCCACGCACCTATTAACGGTCCCCTTTGAGCTGATCTTGTTTTGATTCCCCATGCTTTTATAGGTTTGTCTTTAAGAGACATTCCTGCTCTGCACATACCATGCACCCCCCTTGTGCCCCCATTTTGCTTCCTTCCTTGTGGGGCCATTAACTACCCCCAACCCCCCAACGCCATCCTGCTCAACTTAAACACAACACACACACACACACACACACACACACACACAAGAGCACTCAATCCCACAGTACACAGAAACGTATGGATTGCACATACCCTTAGACAGCTACACACAGTTAGTTTTTGACCGTGTGTGTGTGTGTGTGTGTGTGTGTTTAGTATGTATATCTGTGTATATGTCAAGTGTTTATGTTTGCGGGGGGGCGGGGGGGGGCTCGCTGACTAGTGGCTCCACCGCATGAACTTGGCCGTCTGTGGCAGCTGTGTTCTGGCAGAAGGACGGGGGGGCCCATGTATCCAGCTGGGTCGGAAGACGGCTAGGGGGCTGGGAACGGAGGTCCCAGATGCAGATGGTTTACGCCAAATGGAGGAGGAGGAGGAGGAGGGGGGTTGGGGGGGGGACAGGAGCTCAGGGGCAATAGTGACTCCAGACGTTACTCCTTTAACTTCTGGAAAAATACATTCTTGACGTCGGTCGGTGTGTGTGCTGCTTTTTGTTGTTGTTGTTGTTGTTGTTGTTGTTGTTGTGTGTTTAATTTATTTTTCATGTACTTTTGTGCTGTTGACTGTTGGCACTAGCCGTAATGCATCCCGGGACAGATGGACATGGCTGTCGACTTCATTGCAACAGCTGTCGGGAGAGGTGTTACTAATTCACAAACATCTCAATTATCAAAGAACTTCACTCCGGAAGGGGCCGTGTACACTTTGGAAAAATGTGTCCCCTCCTACTTTGATTAGAAAAACACGAGTCACATATATAGTACAAGAGTTCACACCTAAGGAAGCACCGGTCTCTTGTGTATTTCACTCCATACCAAGAACCTGTTCAGGCCTGGCATTAAAATTCTTGTCTGGTAACTTGCGCAGCTAAACACACTAGCATGAACTCATCCGAGATGTAGTGAGTTTGATTGTCCAAACAACGTTCATATGACAAATGTGAATGCATTGTCTCGGTCTGTGTTAGCCAGAAATATGCATGATCAAAGGAATGATTAAAACTACAACTCTGAACTCCTTCATAAATGGTTATTCATGTTCATGTTTTGTAGTTGCCAGCGGCAAATGACTCAATGTATGTAAACCGGCTTCTTCCTCCATTTGTCACTCTGACTAAATCACTCTTCAGCATATCAAGATGGCCGAACTAGCGCAAGCCTGAATGAATGCTGTCTTGTCTAGATTTGAATTGGAGGATTGTGTAAGAAGTGTAGGCGATTGTTTGCATATTGAGTAAGGAAGCCAAACCCATCACACGTAGGCTGTATTCTGTCTCAATCCCTGGGATATCTTTCTGTTGGTGTATCTGGATATACACATTTGTGGACAGGTTCAAAATGACCATCTCAAGGCATCCAAGTTTTGAAAATCCATACAATGTTTACTCCATCAAACTCCTCTCCGCTCAATGAAGGAGGTGATGCTGATGGGGAGTCATCGCCACTGCTTTGCATGCTTATGTTATTTATATTTTAATATGTTTGTTTGCTAATGGCCGTGTTCCCCCTGTGTCTTAGAATGGAAGTGCTGGCTGGGCGGATGAGGCAGACAGCAGCAGAGGAAGAGGAGAGGCCTCCAGAGACTTTGCTAAGGTGAGGGTCTGGATCTGGAGGGAATTAGGGGGCTCAGGCCCAGCAGGCCATCAAAATGATCTGAGGGAAAAACCCGTCAGAATCAGAACCTCTTTAATTGCCCAGCTGAGGAATTCCCTTCATCACACGAATGCATTAACAGCTTCCCAAACCCGTGTTACCTGGGAATGCTAATTATTTAGTGTGGATGTGTTTTTCGTTGCCTTTTACACTTTCACACATTGTGCACACGTTTCTTTCCCCCTAGTAACATAAGGCTAAAACAATACTCCCCTGTAGATGCCATTGTAATGAATTATTCCACACATTATGTTATTGTGCTATAGATTAGGTGGTATGTATTAAGTGATGTTTTGTTTGTTTTTTGAACAATATGTATTTCTATCATTTTCTTTTTTTGATGATGTATTTCCCCCCCCGCAGCTTTACGAGCTGGACAGTGACCCTAACAGGAAGGACTTCCTGGATGACCTTTTCACATTCATGCAGAAAAGAGGTGAGGTCGCTCTCCAGAAATCTACTCCGAAACAGGCAACTGTTGCTCGTTCAATGTATTGACACAGAATATTTTTTGGGATCAATGACACCGTAACCTTAAGGCTCATATGTTCGACCGCGTGTCCTTTCATCATTGTTGCGTCACGTTAAGACCTAATGACAGTTTACATGATGCCACTTTGGCAGTTCAGGCAGTGAACTTTAGAAATCATTCTCTAAACCCCAAACCCACAAGTTTCTGCTTCATTAAAGGAATAACACAGCCTGAAACACGTCTATTGGTGATGTACAACACAGCCCAGGTCCTATTTCACCGTTTTGTGTCGTATTTCACTTTGTATTTCACGAAACTCGATTTCTGTAGACGCTACTACGTCACACGGAGACATTGCTGCGGTGGTTACACTGGGGTTTAATAGGAGAGTATGTCTTTGAATCGCTGAAGCATCAACCATAAGTATCAGATACTAGTTTCATTCCCATGTGACGACTGTTCTGTCTCAGAATCACTGCATATACAACATATACATATATGTATATACAGTATGTATATGTATATACAACACGTACGTCTCGTCCAGAGCCAACCATGACACATTCTCTGAAATCCCAGCTTAAGCGCTCAGCGTAATTCTGCGACGGGGAGAGGGCGTGGAGAGTAAAGGTCGCCAGGTGAGGTCTGTCGCCTCTGATCCGATCGCCTCGCCGGGGGTCTTACCTATTTAGTTGGTTCGAGGCTCACCACGTGGTGGGCCACGTGGTCTCCTGTCCTCAGCTGACAGGGGGAGACCACCACCACCACCACCACCACCACCCGTTGATAGGAGTCGCATGTATGAGACCAAGCCGGCCCCGGGACAAGGATTGAGGACGACAAACGAGTTGTTGTTGAAATGTGGAGTTATGTGATTATGACGTAGCGTCACGCTTGGCATGCAGTTTCAACAGGTCTTGATGGTGTGTCAGGGCACATGTGTACAGTATGTCATTATATGAATACTGATATGGGGTGTGTCTGCATGGGTACATGCAGGTGTGTGTGTGTGTGTGTGTGTGTGGGATGTGGGAATGCTCTGTCGGTATCACTTCCGACAGTCGACGACATGTCCCTCTCGTGTGTACACGCACGCCAGGCCGTGCACGTGTTCACGGAGCCGCGTCTTAAGCGCGTTCCCGCACCTGTCCCGTCTGGTAGGAGCAGCTTCAGGCGGCCTGGTCTGGTGGTCTTGTTTAGCGGTGATGAATGAAGATGTGTCGGCGAGGGAGTAGACACGGCATCTTTCAGGATCCTGTTAGCGTCTCTTGTCTGGCGGCGGCAGACCCTGGGAGGGGCGTTGTGACCCTGCCCTCGTGTGGGTCAAGCGGAGAGATCTGTTAGACATGGCAGACAGACTACAGCCAATTATCATCTGTCATTTGTTTTTGGTTTTCTTTTCTTCTTGTTGCTTACGTTTGTGGATTTTCCTTTTTACTGTACAGTCAGCGATGTTCTCTCGGCTATTGTGAAGTGTAGAGGAGATGCGAGGTGATTTCTGGGTGATTAATTAAAAACAATGTAACCTAAAGATCCACAAAACATACCAGCTATACCAGTTCTCACTTTGTTTTGGAAATTATGATAACATATTAATGTATTGGATCGTAAAATGTGGCTTTATGTTTGTATAAATATATATATATTAAAAAACGATTCTATATTAAAAAACATCAATTCTTATTCTACCAATAAATATATGAAAAGTGCCACGACAAGCAAACAGTAGTGCACACGTAGGTCAGTCGGTTTTCAAATAAATCCACAAATGATCTTTGGACTACATCACTTATAAACATGCACATATACGAAAGGAAATACCAGTCAGTATGAAGAGTTTCATCGCATCTTTTTTGCAACGAGACTACAACCATTTTAAATAGGTTAAAGAAAATGCGATCATTGCTCGGAAATGGCTGAAATTGACTGCAGAAGGCTGCTCTGCATTTGACGCGCTGGCCCTCGGTAGATCACAGCCTGCTAAAGATGAGCTTTCTAAGGTCAATGCTTTTTGCTTAGGAGGGAAGATGGAGTGCAGAGTGATTATACTCCAGGAAGGGGGTGGGGAAGACGTTAACAATTGGAACTACTTGAAGCCGTTTCCCCCCTCACACACACTAGTGCCATTTAGCTGACCTCTCCTGTCTCCTCGCTCGCTCTCTTCATCACGGAGAGGCCGTCGCTCGCCCGGGTTCCTGCTCAGTGCTGTCAGCGGCCACAACTTTCCCTGACAGACTTTACCGTGGTAAAGCTGTCCCATTAGGAATGTATGTCTTTTGTTTTCATTCACCTGCAGTGGTTTGATAGATGGCTTTGATAGCATTGCTGTAGTGTCGTACATTTTATGAAACCTTGCATGGAGAGTCGTCACGGACGGATCCTGAAGAGTCAAAGCCCCTCCCCCGTTTGTATCCTTGCCAAGTGACTGCTGAATGTTGTTGTGTTCATTGTGACGTTGTCGGAGTCCAACTGAGGCGGGAGTGTGTTGTGTTTGAAGAGAGACAAATGGTGTAGCCATTTATTTCCCCACCTCATGGAGGCAGGGGCCTCCTGGCCTTGAGAGGAGAGTTGCAACGGAAGGAAAACTTACAAGGGATTCCCTTTTCCTGCCTCTGTGCTTAAGAACAGGCAGATATGAGAGAGAGAGAGAGAGAGAGAGAGAGAGATTGATTTGCTAATCGGTTAGGAATTTCGGCAGCTGTGCTAAAGTGTGTGTGTGTAAGGGGCCCACTGTATCACAGGGAAGGCAGACGGTTAAGAATAATATCTGCCTTTTCTACTGGTCTTCAGCCGGTAATGCGTCAGTGCATGCTTGCAGGGGTTTCTACTTGGCCTCTCGCCCGGTGGGTTCTCACGTCGGCGCTGTAGCTTTGATTGAATCTTCGTCTGTTGTTGCTCAGGTTAAGACCCTCCTCGCTAAGATTGTGAGCCTAATGCCTCAAGCTTACGCTTGAGGAGGAGCTTCAGGGTAAGGGATATTATGCCTTGGTGGTCACCTTTTTTCATCATATCCATTACAGGTTCTGCTGTACAGGACAGCGGGGGAGAGAGAGAGAGGGAGAGAGAGAGACGGAGAGAAATAGAAACATATATGGCCATTTACCGCCTCACAGAGTTCTATCGAGCAGATGGGCGAATGTTTATATTGGTTTGACACCCCTGTCTCGCTAGGTTTGGCAGTTAGGGGGGGATGGGGAGAGTGAGAGAAGAAGGGTGGGTGTGTGTGGGAGGGCCCCTGGGGGGCGGGCTGTAATTGAGACAGCTACGGGTGCCTTTATGAGACAAAAAGAAAAGCGGAAGAAGGGACTGAAACAGCCAGCGATCATCTGTCAGCGTTGTGCGTTCGCCATGATTAATGAGCGGCCGCTCTGACGGACACGGGCTGTGACACGCCTGTTGAATGGGGTCCTGTTGTGTGTGTGTAAGCCCCTGCTACTGTGCTCAGAAGACCCCGCTCATTGTGGAAAAGGCAGTGGCTCAATGATGTGACCCCCCCCCCCCCACACACACACATGGTGTCAGGCCACATGGTGAGCCTTCGCAGCTTCAGTAAGAGCTGCTGTTATTTCCGGGGGAAATCCTCATGTAATGGATTAAGTCGTCTCTATAATCTAAGCCCGACGTGGTGTTGCCGGCGAAGGTGGGAGGAGTCGAGGGGGCAGGGGGTTTTGTAATGAAGACACTTATCTGCTTTGTTGTGTTCGAGTCCCTCTGGGGCCTCTCTCTGGTCCGTCTGGCTGCACCACTTTTCAGGCACGCTTTTTAGAAGTCCGATGGCCCTGCCGGGTGAAGCAGGGAGAGACTAGTAGTGTTCGTACCTAATTTGTTTTTGGATTTGCTTGGTACTCTGACTGACTAGTGTTCTGTCTGGCTGGTGTTGTGACTGGCTGGTTTTCTGGTCGACTTGTTCTGAATAGCTGGTGGTCTGGCTGACTGGTGGTCTGGCTGACTGGTGGTCTGACTGTTGCTCTGGCTGACTGGTGCTCTGACTGACTGGTGGTCTGGCTGATTGGTGGTCTGGCTGACTGGTGCTCTGACTCACTGGTGCTCTGGCTGATTGGTGGTCTGGCTGATTGGTGGTCTGGCTGACTGGTGCTCTGACTGACTGGTGGTCTGGCTGACTGGTGGTCTGGCTGACTGGTGGTCTGGCTGACTGGTGCTCTGGCTGACTGGTGGTCTGGCTGACTGGTGGTCTGGCTGACTGGTGCTCTGGCTGACTGGTGGTCTGGCTGACTGGTGGTCTGGCTGACTGGTGGTCTGGCTGACTGGTGCTCTGGCTGACTGGTGGTCTGGCTGACTGGTGGTCTGGCTGACTGGTGCTCTGGCTGACTGGTGCTCTGGCTGACTGGTGGTCTGGCTGACTGGTGCTGCTGGACATTGCGGCGTGGGAACAGTGGCCCCTTAGCAGGGGACATCAAAGGATTCCCCCCAACTGTAACCCCGAGAGCCACAGCTCCGTCTACACCAATTACACCATGAATAGGCTCTGGGGGATCCATGGATGCATTATATTACTGTTCCCCGTAACAGCCGGGCCCTCCGCAAACAAGGCCGGCTCTACAATAGGAACTTTCTCTGGGTCTCGGATACGGCCCCTTTCTGTTATTTACGAGCATCCCGCGACTTCTGGAAATGACTGCAATCCATTTGTAAAAAAAGAAAGAAAGCTAAGCTATTAAAACAAACCAGTTAATAAAAGGTGTTGTTGAAGTGTTGCTGTTTGCAGGCCCTCGGCCGGAGCGGAGCTGAGCCGGGACATGTTTGCTGTGTGCCCAACTATTGACACGCAGGATCAAAATGGCCTCTCGTCAGACTCTTAAGCACATTACTCCACCGCGGTTTTTCGCCCACCCCGAGTCTACTGAAGGTAGACCGAAGTTGTCACAAAAACGGTGTGTTTTCCCCTGAACGTCAGTCCCTCCTCGACCGCCCACGCTCCCCCTCCCCTCACCTCTGTTTATTGTGCTACAGTTACAACCGCTGAAACTTGATAACATTATGGTGGATAGGGGCAGGGCAGTGAGGGTGTTGTGCTCTGGCCTGTGCTGGTGGGGGGTGTTTGGGGCTGGATTAAGGGGCCCTCCTGTCCTACACAGCATGATTAATGAGCCCCTAAAATGTAGGGGCCCACCTTGGATAGGGCAACGTTGACGGGAGGGGGTTGGATGGGGGGGAGGGAGGGGGGGAGGGGGGGGGACAGTCGCGTGTCTAAGAAAGAGGGAGAGAATGGAGAGGGTGGACATTGAAATAACATGGGGGCCTGTGTTGATGGCTGCTGTGTGTGCCTTTCATGGAGTCGAAGGCCCCTGCTCTGTCATTCCCCTCTTGAAGCAAATGATCAATCAGAGGCTAGTCCTGCTAACCAGACAGACAGACAGACAGACAGGCAGACTGGGTAACCAGACACAGGCAGACAGACAGGCAGACTGCTAAACAGACAGACAGTCAGACAGGCAGACTGGGTAACCAGATACAGGCAGACAGACAGACAGACAGGCAGACAGACTAGTAGGCAGACAGACTGGCAGGCAGACAGACAGATTGGGGCTGCTAAGATGAGGTTGAGGAAAGGGTGGGACACAGAGAACCACCACAGCTCTCTAATCATCCAATCCAGACGGACGCCAGAGACGGGA
Organism: Trachyrincus murrayi; assembly: GCA_900323305.1. Taxonomy (NCBI): domain Eukaryota; kingdom Metazoa; phylum Chordata; class Actinopteri; order Gadiformes; family Macrouridae; genus Trachyrincus; species Trachyrincus murrayi. The sequence continues at coordinate 12,392 of OOFB01021915.1, forward strand.
GGGAAGCTATTCTTAGCAGAGGCTTTTTTTTAATTTCAAATTTTCTCTCTTTGGCCATCAAAGATGGAAGTTGTTGTGTTGATACGTTTGAGGTCTGACATTATCTTCTGCCTCGACTACACCACACCCACAGCTGGCAAATTACTACCCAGCATTTAGGGAGCGGGCTCACTTACCCATAGCCTCACCCCCCCCCCCCCTCCTTCTTCCTCCAAAACAAAAGGAAATGGTAGTTTTCCTGGCGTTTGAATGTGAGTGGAGGAATCTGGTTATTTCTTAGCTACCAGGTCCTGTCTTTGTGCCCCTCCCCCTCCAGCTTTACAGGAAGTCTTTGCCCACTCCCATCCTCTCGACACCCTCTGTTATTTCCTGCCATCTTTTAGCTAGCTGGCTTCCACCATCCCTGCCTTTGCCACAGTGGCGTCCGTCTTTAATTACGACCATACTGCACGGGGATTTGAGTCTTTAAGCTGGCGAGCTAAGAGATTCTTAATCGCCAGGCTAAGAGAGGGAACTAAGCAGCTCCACGATTATCAGTGAAAAAAAAGGAAGGGCGGTTTGCACCGTCATTCCATCAAACGTTTCATCATCTGCGGTTAACGTTTTCAGTATTGCTCTGTGTGTGTGTGGCTGAGGGAGAAACAACCCTCAGATGGTACTACCGCTACCAGCAGACACCAAGCTTAGAGCAAGAGGCTCTCCCTTCACAATAGAATAATCCCAAATTGTGTGTGTGTGTGTGTGTGTGTGTGTGTGTGTGTGTGTGTGTGTGTGTGTGTGTGTGTGTGTGTGTGTGTGTGTGTGTGTGTGTGTGTGTGTGTGTGTGTGTGTGTGTGTGTGTGTGTGGGGGGGGGGGGTCGTGATTTAAAGTAGTTATTTAAGGAAATAGTGCAGTTTTAGTCATTCCAATTGTACCAC
>OOFB01021917.1:0-10586 GCA_900323305.1 Trachyrincus murrayi
TTAGTTAGATTAGTTGAGGGGTTTTGAGGAGGAGGCTCAATGCTTCTCTAATTAGAGACAGGAGTCAGTGAAGTCATGTCATTATTTTTTTTGTATTCTGTGTGTGTGTGTGTGCGTGTGTGTGTGCGTGTGTGTGCGTTAGATCCAGGAGTGGGGGCCCTTCGACCTGGTGATAGGGGGAAGCCCCTGCAACGACCTGTCCATAGTCAACCCCGCGCGGAAGGGCCTCTACGGTAAGAGTAAGTCTAGGTGCCCCATAGGTCTCTCTCTGTCTGAACACCACACTCCCCACCACGGTGTCCTCTTGCCAGTAAAGCTGCAGAAACCCCTTTAACAGGAAGAGTACCCGGGTGAAAGAGTTCAAATTACCCAGGGTCAACGTTTTGTGGTGTTAAAGTTATCCTCTCTCTCTCTCTCTCTCTCCCTCCCTTCACCTCTGTCACTCCATTTCTCTCTCCCTCCTCTCCTCTCGCTCCCTCCTTTTCATCTCTCTCCCTCCCTTCCCCTCTCTCTCCTCTCCCTCCCTCTCCACCTCTCCCTCCCTCCCTCCCCATCTCTCTGTCCGTCTCCAGAGGGAACAGGCCGGTTGTTCTTTGAGTTCTACAGGCTCCTCCATGAGGCGCGTCCCAAGCCGGGGGACGAGCGGCCGTTCTTCTGGCTCTTCGAGAACGTGGTGGCCATGGGCGTCAGCGACAAGAGGGACATCTCCCGCTTCCTCGAGGTGGGGGCACGCACTAAAGCCAGTTCGTGAACTGCACGACTCCGTCCTCGCGGCCCTCGCGGCCCTCGCGTGCAGTTCTTACGGCGTATAAACACCCTGTAGCTACATCATCAGGCGTGCTCACAGAGGCTGGTTTTGATGGCGCTACGCTAGCGCTAGCGTACTTATCTGTCACAGCATTTTTTGTTCCGTTTGTTGCATTACATTACTATTTAAAGAATAATGATGTAACTGATTTTAGAAATTGTTTAATAGCCACTTAGCCTATTTTATATATATATTTTTTATATTTCCATGAAAGTCGTTTGCTGCCAGTGGGTTGACTTGCATCTGATTGGCTCATAGAAACCCTGCAGAACGGAGCGGGGTATGGTAGTCATTATGTTAAAACATTTATGTGGGTTGTAATAGCATTTCTCTGTATTTTGTAAGGGCAGGGCTGCAGAGCCACGCGCCTTCGCTGGTAAAAAAAAAATGTAGACCTCTCGTAAAAATTGAGAATCTAAGGCAAGCTTCTCTTGCTAACCTTCCCTCTGCCCCTAATAGATATTAAAGTCATTATTCCACACTGTATCGAACACCTGCTGACTCACAGGCCGTGCACCCTTGGCTTGGATGCATCCTAGAACATCCTAGTCAGGTACCTCGATTTAGCTGGAGTTATAGGATGCGCTCTATTGGCACACAGCCACAATCTCCCTCAACACCAAGGATCACCAATAGAAACACAGTATAAATTCATTCCTGCTTACTTACATTTCAGAGCTGGTGGATGGTTTTGCTGCCCTCTTGTGGCGGTGGTAAGTCGGGTTTTGGAACGTTTCATTTTCCTGTGTTTTGTTTGACCTATGACCTATACTTTTCTGCAGTGTAACCCAGTAATGATCGATGCCAAAGAAGTGTCCGCTGCCCACCGCGCCAGATACTTCTGGGGAAACCTGCCGGGCATGTCCAGGTCCGATACACTCACACACACACGCACACACACACACACATCAAGCAACTTCTATTGCAAAAATATTTTTAAAAGAATATTAGTGCCTGAAATCTGAAAGTTGACCCTAGCCTGTGTGTGTGTGTGTGTGTGTGCGTGCATACGTGTGTGTGTGTGTGTGTGTGTGCATGTCTCTCTACAGACCGTTGGCACCAATGACCAATGACAGGCTGGACCTCCAAGAGTGTCTGGAGCACGGGCGCACGGCTAAGGTACCCTACCCTTGTGTGTGTTAGTTAATTAGCTAGTTAGACTTTATTGTCCCTGGGGGGGATTCTTTTCCACAAAACTGTACATCACAAGGAGAACCAACACACTTTACACACATCATCACACAACAATAACAGACAGTAACAATACATCAAGTATAACACAGCAGCACTGTAATACAATAGTATAAAAAAACAATAGTGACAGGCAGAAACAACATAGGAACAAGATTCATAGTTCCCTCAGCGAGTCACCCTGTTTAGGGCTGCTATGGCTGTGGGTATCAGGGTCCTGTACCTGCGTCCAGAGGGCAGTACAGTGAAGTGACGGTTGAGTGGGTGTGTGACGTCCTGTTGCTGTTGTGTTTGTAATGCGTGTGGCGGTCTTACAGCTGAGCTCTGAGAGGTTGGGAGTGGGGAGACCTATTATCTTGGTAGCAGTGTTGGTTATGCGTGTAAGTTTGAGTGTTTGTGACAGAGAGCATGTTAAAGAAACAGGCGGAGCAGTAGAGCAGGATGGGTTGGAGAATACTTTGATCCAGCAGTAGGAGGAGATGGGGGGGGGGGGATAGAGAGTCCTTTGAGTTTGTGGATGGCTGATAGTCTTTGGTGGCTCCTTTTTTGAATATCCTTTATGTGCTGGTCGAAGCTGAGTTTACTGTCCAGTGTAAGTCAGAGATATTTGAAGCTGTGTGTGTGCATGTGTACGTGTGTGTTTATGCATGTGTGTATATGCAAGTGTGCATGTTATTTGTTTGTAAATATGTCAATATGAATGTCAATATGTCAATGTCCATATGAATCATCGCACTGAGATGCCCAGTGGCAAGCGAGGCCAATCACGATGAAGCATTACTAGAAACGTTATCTGTTGCATTTGATTGGACAATGGTTGCGTGACCTGGGATGAGAACGTTTTTAAATGGTGTTTTTAAGTTTCCTCTTTCTTATTGTGTGAATGCCAACCAAAGCTGTTTCAAAATGTGCACGTTATTAAGTGGACTCAACGTGTAGAAGGTGCTGATAGAGTTTATTTGTCTCTGTGTGTGTGTGTGTGTGTGTGTGTGTGTGTGTGTGTGGGTGTCCGTCTCTATTGTGTGTGTGTGTGTGTGTGTGTGTGTGTGTGTTGCTGTGCGGTGCGCTGTATCTCCAGTTTGAGAAGCTGCGCACCATAACCACGCGCTCTAACTCTGTGAAGCAGGGGAAGGACGAGCACTTCCCCGTCTACATGGACAACAAGGAGGACATCCTCTGGTGCACCGAGATGGAGAGGTATGTGCACGCGTGTGTGTGTCTGTGTGTGTGTAAGCCTGTGATGCATGCTTCAGACATTGTAACCCACAAAATGACATCGCATGCCGGCGTTCCAGAATCAGAGGCGTGACGTGTAACACGGCAGCGTCAGCGTCTCGTGTGACACGTCTCACGTTACAAAATGTGAATATAACGTTAAAATCGCTGTTTAGCAGGTAAAGCTGCGTGGCCAGTGGAGCTCCGGTGTGGGTGTAGCGCACATAGCATGTATAAAATACACGTTAAAGTGACTTTCGGTACGTGTGCACTGGTGGAAACTATCGCAGAGCTTTTCTGCACCTTGGTGTGCACAGAAAACAAGCGCCTTCAAAGCGAGTATTCATTGAGATGTCTTTTTCAAAACGTCACCGCCGTGCCGGCTTACCCTTTTTACACAGACGTCGAGCCGGCTTTGTTACCACCTCCGCTGCCGGCTTACAGGCGGAACAACAATGGCCCCCGTTCCGTGTTTGTACCTTTACACAGAAGGCGAGGCAGAAATAAAGGCGCGACATTCCCGCATTGAAAGGGCTGTGTGTAAAAGGGGCTGGTGTTTCCTCTCTATCCACCTCAGTTCCCCTTTACATCTGAATAGCTGTTGTTGTTGTTGTGTGGATAAACAAACTGTAGTCCAGGTATCTAGTCCCATCTAGTCTACCAGCCATGCCATCTCCATCTCCACCCTCCCCCTTTGTCGCCCCCTGCAGGGTGTTTGGCTTCCCCGTCCACTACACCGACGTGTCCAACATGAGTCGTCTGGCTCGCCAGCGGCTGCTGGGGCGCTCCTGGAGCGTGCCCGTCATCCGGCACCTCTTTGCCCCGCTTAAGGAGTTCTTCGCCTGCAACTAGACTTGTCTGTCCCCTCCCCCCTCCCCCCCCCCCCCCCCCCCCCCCCCCCCCCCCCTCCCTCCCTCCCCCCCCTCCCCCTCCCCCTCTCCCTTACCCCTGCTGCTTCCACAGCAAGCAACTACTACCAAGACGCTCCGACCGGGCCCTCCCGCCATCGAGAGGCCTCCCTCAACAAAGACCGACAGTGACACACACAACACACAACACACAACACACAACACACACAACAAGCAAATGGACTGGATGACGTAAGAAAACACAACATGTACAAAAAAACTAAAGGAAACGCAGGCACACAGAGTAAGGTGAATGGGAAATACATTAAACACACACACACACAGACACACACGTGTACACACACTTAATACATTGTAAAGGACTGCTTCTTCCGGAGCCCGTATAGACCACTGGCTGACTACCCCTCCCCCCCCAACCCTCCGGTGCTAACCTGTTTTTTATCAGCAAAAGGTGATATCTAATACACCACACACACACACACACACACACACACACACTCCGGCCTTGTCCACACTACACTGGCGAAATGTGTAAAGGCATTCCTCCATGTTGGCTGTCGTGTACGTGCGTATACACTAGCGGCGCTTTCCATCGCAAAAATTATGCTTTTTATGAAAACGTGGATTAAATCTCAAGATCTGGTGTGGCTGTTTGGACGGGCAAAGCGCATACTTCCGATAAACGCTCACGTATAATAATTGTGACGCGATCCAGACATTGGCAGATGGCCAAAGTGGTCTGGGCATGCGCATGGGAAGCAGCGAAACACTGGTGAAAACGATTCGACACACAAGTGTTTACATGTATCTGGTGTAGTGGGGACATGGCCATACACACACACACACACACACACACTTAAATCACATGATTCATGTGATTTATATCAACAGATTTGACCCTCTAACTACTAACCTCTGTCTTCTGACTTCACTCTGTGGCAAGACAAGCCCGGTGAAAGCAAAACTGCAATTTTTCAGATTTTTGTTTGTTTGTTTATTTTTATTTAATTAAGCGTACCGATGAATGAACCTAGAAACCTAACGCTTCACTTTGAGTTAGGGTTCATCAACAGCAGTGAACATTCTCAGACGTACAGATATGTGTCCAGAAACATACACAACAATCAAAATATATCAATATATATATATATCCAAAACCTTTCGGTGCTGGCCAGGGAGAACAAAATGCTGGCAACTAATACACATCACGTTGTTTTACAGTCTACGGTGCTTCATGGAGACGTGTCTCTGGTGCTTGAGTTGCATCCCTAACCGAATTGAATCAAAATGGCTGACGAATATTTGTTTTTGTTTGTCCTTTTGGGTTTTGTTCTAGTGACCGGGGGGGGGGGGGGTGCTAGGTCTCAATGCCTCACAGAACACCATTTCTGCTCGTCCAAGAACGAGGGGGCGTGGCGAGACTGGACGAGATCTTTGGGTTCCCCTGTTGCCGGCTCCCTCAGACTACTCCCGAAAATGTCAGACCGATCTCCTCGTCCTCTGTGAGAAGGTCACGGTCACTGTACTGTTTCTGAGTCACTTCTCTGAGGTGGGGGGGGGGGGGGTAAAAGGGCCAAATGACAAGTTTTTAACCGTGTTTGTCGAGCTCTGTGACGGTCATGTCCTCTCTGATCACTGTGCCCCCTCCTCGGAGCGAGCGAGGAAAACACAGCCATGGTTCACGCTCTGTCTTCTTCATGGCTCGCTACAGATGAGAGGCGTAGTCGGTGCTCTGTATGCTTTGGTCTCATCAGTACAGTCTGAGGGAGGCCTCTGGTCACATAGTGAACGTCGCCATGCGGTGGCCGGTGCATTAACTATTTACCCAAAATGGCCTACTTCTCTGGTTTTTACTACGTTGCTGTGCCACTGAAAACCCGAGTAATCTCTTTACAACAATGCGTACTTCCTAACACGGGCTTTTCCCTACTGTTGGTAACAGCGACCGCCAGGTGTGGCTCTTAAGTTCGATCGCAAAGTGCAGTCCACGCACGGCCGCGGCCTTTATAGTCACCGCTTCGGCGTGGCGTTGCCCTCGGACGTGCGTGCGGAGCTTCAGAATGTCAGAGGCGCGTGACAGATCGCCGCGTGGACCCTGCGCTAGGGCTGTGATGACGCACAGATCACGCACAGGCGACTATGAATTAGGTTTTTAGTCATCAACAGTGAAACTGGTTTATACACCACTATGAACTGGTCCATAGACCACTTTATGACCTCTTTTATGAAGTCTCACCCGCGGCTGGCACGGCGGTGCCGAGCTCGGGTGATTTTTAAAATATACTTTTTCCTTTTATCGTTATTTTTCCGAGGAAAAAAAAACTTTTAAAAAAAAGCTCTTCCACTCTCTCCGGTGCTCTTGGTCTTCAGATGGTGCAACTTTTTTCTTGTTTAAAAAACAACAACAACAACAACAACAACAAAACACCAGCGACGACAAACGACTATAAAAATAGCCGAGGAAGCCGGCGGGTTCACCAGACTTACTATCAACTAACCTTCAGGTGCTTTTTGAAACTTCTTTTGACAGTGTTCCCCCGCAGGTCACATGCAGCACACACGCTGGTAACAACACACAGGGCTGTCACCCTCTGACAACACTGCACCACTTTTATACTCTTTCTTACCCCTTTGCTTGGGACTGATCGTCTCCCTCCGGGCACACACACACACACCACACCACACCACACCACACCGCAACACGCACACGCATACCGCGTTCCTGCCAGGCCGCTCGCCTTTCCCAGCCAGGCCCTAGCGCCGCCCCCTCCCCCTCCCCTGCCCCCCCCCCTAGTTTTTACAGTGGTGACGCGGGGTGTGACATCACCGCCCCGTGTCATACGGTGCTCCCTCTACGGGCCATCGATCTCCTTTCCCACCCCATCCGCCAGGTGCTGCATGTCCAATCCACCCGTGTAATCTCCGATTCCATGTTAGATTAGGGAGTAATGATTATAATTGTCATAATAATGGTAATAATAATAATAATAATAATAATAATAATAATTCCAATAATCAAGTTATTGTGTGTGTGTGTGCGTGTGTAGCCTACTGTTACTGGTTGGTGCTCAGTTCAATTCACTTCCGTCTCGGCCGAGAGAGAGAGAGAGAGAGAGAGAGAGAATGAAGGAGAGAGAGAGAGAGAATGAAGGAGAGAGAGAGAGACAGAGAGAGGGAGGCTAGAATCAGCGTATTGTATAGTTAGCATATTGATTGTTGTATTACACAGAGGAAGACGAGACAATGATAAAATGTTATGCAGTGCGCCACCGGTTAAACTCTAAAAAAGACATGAGCTGAAATAATGCCAGCTATTTTGCCTTATTTTTTTAAATGTATTTTATAATGCTTTTACATGTTCTAAAGTCTTCAGAGTAGCAAAGACGCGCGGCAACGAATCATACAGAGGACTGCGTCGTGAAACAGTCTGGGTATTGTTTGGTGACAGGATGTCGGTAGGAATCCTAATTGACATAATAATTCATATCAATCGTTGACTGATAAACATCAGGCGGTCTTTTGGGGAGCCAAATTCTAAAATGAAACCACCGCGACAGCGCCATCTTGGATGAAACTCGGGTTAATGCAGTTACCAATAGCTCAAATGAATCCACCTGTCAACCCGAGGGATTCTTTTTAAAAATAGACCCTTTTCACAGAGGTGTCATCATAGGACAAACACAGGTGTCGCTCATAACACTAATCCTTCTATGTACCAGGGCTTCTATGTACTAGTGTAGTAGACTACACTAGTGAAGATAAGTCTCCTACCCGTGTCCTGGTACATAGAAGGAGCAGACCCATAATTAGTGCTATGACACCTGTGTTTGTCCTACAATGACGCCTCTGTGAAAATGGTCTATTGGAGACAGAATTTGCAATAGTCTGCAATAACCACAGTCCCTGCATGTAGATTATATTGTTTTGGTATTCTTTATCAGGAAGTGTCGAGAAATAAACGGCATTTATGATCCTTGGCAAATGAAGTATATAATAGCCCCCCCCCCATCCTCCATCTTTAAAGGTCAAGACATGATGAATACTGTAATATTACCGGCGTAATGGTTACGCTGCTGGCTACATTCAGATGTACAGCGGGTGTAGGTTTCCCAGACAACACTAGTGTTATTTCAGCGCGTCTTTTTTGAGGACTATCATACAGGTCAGTGACACGGACAGGTCAGGGGGAAGCCCATAATACTCTTTTGGTTCATGTGTGTCAAATGTGGAGTACAAAGGTGACACGGTGTTTCTGTTTCTGCCTACCAACAGCTTTCAAGCTGAGCGGTGTGCATTGTTAAAACACTCCTGATGCATACGCAATGTGCACGCACACACACATTCATACACGTGCGCACGCACACACACACACACACACACACACATACTACACATAACACTGCTACTAACACACAGATGCAAACAGAATCAGATCACAGTTCTACATGGCAGTTCTTCTACATGAAACAACACACACACACACACACACACACACACACACAATGCTGTGGCACGGCATGCAGACAGACTCATCTCATGGACTAAAAGACTAAAGTGAAAGATGAGCGTTTGGGAAATGGAGGAAGCGGCAGTGTTTTTCAAAAGGTGCTAAAAATACTTTTATCTCAAAAATGAGAGAAAAAAAACATTGTTAGAAGTATACACCGAGTGGGTCTTTACAATGACTGTATTTAAGTTTGTTGTAGTAATGAAAAAGGCACTATTATTATTTTACTCTTGTATGAATATGAACTGATTAAAAAAAAGGCATTTTAACTTTGTACTTGAACCAATGTAAGAAATGAACCGTGAATTAAAAAAAGACTGTTTTAATGTGTTACTGCCTGGTGGGTCATTTTTATAGAAATAAAATATATTGTAACGTCTGTAAACCTGCACTAATCTGCACTATGACTCAAACGCCATGACACTGGGAGTTACATTTAGGTTTACAATAGGTTGGTTATGGTGAATCAGTTTATTAGGAGCATTAAGACAACATTAGTTGTGGTACAATTACATTTTTTACAAAGAGATCAGCACTATAATGGCACTATTTTTATCCGTAATATAAACGAACACACACACAACTGAAATGTTTCTTTCATTGAACATTTTCTTCATCAATGCTCTTAGAGTGTGTGCTCATTGTAGTGTAACACTGTAGTGTTACAGCACTGTCAGGAGTCAACAATGGATCTCTGACAATGGACTTTTAACGCAAAGACATTGAAGTGGTTGCTATTTATAGACATGCAGATGTGAGAACTTTGTATCACAATCTGAGAGACCTACCTCACACAAAGACAAAATGTGTTAGGCTTACAATCATTCCTTGTCCCACATTCAGACAAAGAATTAGTTCAGAATTAGTTCAGTTGAAGCCTTCCTGAAATCAAATGTTAGCCCTACTTCATGTTATGTAATATGTAAAAAAAAAAAAATATATATATATATATACCAAACAAGGATCAATATCTTCTGCCTGAATAGTTCCCTTCGTCGAAACTGCATGTAATGGGCTACCTCCCCAGTCCCCTCCCAGGGCATGATAACCTACAGGCCTACCGCCTTATCACCGGTATTGTAGGCCATTCACATCAACCGGCTCCTCTCCGGAGACAAGGCACACCCCTATGTACCAAAAAGGAGGAACCTCGTTCGGGAATCTCATTTCCTATTGGGCTATCCTCTCGGTCGTTCAGGTGAACGTGCGTGGTGATTGGCTACTTAAAGCACCGGGCTGTGGGCGCCCACTAAAGAAGCATCTGTGGGTCTGTGTGGTGAGCCAGCTGTCCTCGCTCCGCTCACTCTGTCCAGCGGGAGGACGCAGAGAGGATCGCACCGGCAAACACACGAGGATCTGTGGAATCTGTAGAAGAAAGAAGGTAACGAAATAATTCAAGATGTCATCCTTTCGTGAATGCGTTGCAGTAGGCCTGCTCATGTTTGTAGCTGTTGGGCCAGGGTTTTTTGTTATTTAATGTATGACAATAGGCTTAACGGTGATGTAAGCAGTAGGCTATTGGCCACGGGTTGGCCTGCGACGATTTTGTCCATTTGTGGCATTTTGAAACAGACCATCTCCTGCAAGGACGTTTATGATGCTCTTCATGCCCGGTGATTTTATTTATACATTTTTTTGCGTGTCCAATTTGAATTTGCCAGCTCATGCAGTCCCTTCAGAATAACACTGAATGGAAGCATCAAGTGTTGGTTATAGAAGAATACGTGTCTAGATATCGACTATGCGATGTTAATCGATCGCTGCCTGTGATGGGGCGTCGCATGGGTGCGGGTGCGTTTTTTTTTTGCGTGCATATTTTGTCTGTGCCTGGGAGGAGGGGGGAGGGGAGGGGGGTTACAATCGGTGAAATGTGTCCGTGTGTTGCACTTGCACGTTATGTAAGGGCTTCATTTGCGAAACGATTCTCCAAGAGAGATGGGGGAGAGGATGTGGGGGGTGGGTCGGAGGGGGGGGGGGGGGGAATCAGCAACACACA
>OOFB01021933.1:20993-32527 GCA_900323305.1 Trachyrincus murrayi
GGAAAAAAGTCACACATTATTCAACACCTCTGGTTACAGGTACATTGGGTGCTGGGAGTCTTTATAGGCGACACGCACACGCACACACACACACACACACACACACACACACACACACACACACACTAATGTGTGTGACGGTGCTTTGTGTGTGTGCGCGCGCGTGTGTGTGTGTGTGTGTGTGTGTGTGTGTGTGTGTGTGTGTCCAAAATGTGTGTCCAAAATGTGTGTCCAAAATATTGTTTTTGTCTAATGGTACTGTGAATATTATTTGTATTTATAATGACTATCATATTTTAAAAGCTGCTGACTTCAGTGCAGATGTTGTATTAGTATTCAGTGGCATGATTCTAAGAGAACGCTTTATATTAAGGGGGAGACCACAGGGCTAGAGACATGGTCTGTGTTCGTAAAGATAATCACTTAAATTAATTCATGTCTTTGTCGTGGAAATGGGTTTCACAGGCTAATTATTGAATTGTGTTTAAATAGTGTACAGAAACACAACATAAACACTACTGGGCATGGATGGGAAGGTGAACTACAACTTCAGTACAATAAATCAGTAAATAAAACAGTAAATCGCGGTTTACCAAACATAAAGGTTGTGTATTTTAATGCTTCAGTATAATATCATAACAGCAGATTTAGAGAGATTGAGATTCAGCATACATTTCTCTTAGCTTTTAATTAAAATTGTATGTCTGCCCTGTATTTATTCTCTTACCATCTTATACTTTTATTGTAATATCTGTTAACGATTGTACTTTTAATGTTTTTAAGCGCTATGAATGGCGTTGTGTTTGAGTGGTGCTATATAAATACACTTACCTTGCCTAAGACATTTAGAAAACATAGTAGTTCATATAAATAGAGATAATGGTTACACTCTGTATTGTAACCAAATCAGAGTGAGAATGTACATATACAAAATTGATCATATCTGGATCCTGGTTTGTGTAATGTGTTGTTGTGAACACAAGGTGGAGCAACAGGTCCTATATATCGTCGGTACTGCTCAGAAGCATTAGTGCCATCATGTGGTGTGGCCCCATTGCATGTCCCAGCGATAATGGCTGCCTCCTGGAGGTGTCATGTATAACCTGTAGGCCTCCATCCATGTCTATAACCCATGGCTATAACCTCCATCTTCAATAATGACTTTTGAAAAACTCCCAGAAGCCCATTTTGTTTTATTTAGGTGCATTCAAAACTAAGCTATTCTTAACTGTAAGCCGAAACAGTTACTTTTCTGGTGAAAAGACCAAAAAACGTTTTACAGTGTCACGTGTCTCGGTTGTGGCTGGTTTCTATGGTAACCGGGAGGTGGCAGGTGCAACATGGCCAGTTCTTAGGGGAGTACTCCTCCACTGCTGCGGTCACGTCCCACCTGTGGGGCGTATGTCATCCGGGGGGGAAAAGTAAAGTGGACACCCGAATGTCCTACTTCCTATTGTAATGTGATCGTATCGTCTGTCTTAACAACACTTTCTCCTGCCCGTCAAGGGAGAGAGGAAGCTTCCAGAACAGAGATACATCTGGCGTGTTGCGTGTGAGCAGTTGCTATGGTTGCTTCGGTTTGATCCAACCAGGATACTAATGACCAGGGCTGGTAGGGGTTTACCGAGATGGGTAACGTAAAAAAAAAGACAGAAATGTTGACTCACTCAAAGTCAGCAAAGAAAACATTTCTGTCAATGAAAATTTTGTTTTTAAAATGATTAGATTCTGGAATAGTAGCCAACATTAAAAAATAAAAGAGGGATGTTATTATTGGTGTGTAGGGGGGAGCTGTGTCGTGGTGTGTGGAGGGCAGGGTCAGGAAGAGAGGCTGAGCTTCAGCTGTTATTATTGACGGAGGATCTGACAGCTGCAGGGGCCAGGCCAGGGGGCCACAAAGATTTATTTTTTTCTTCGTCTGTGTGTAGTAGGTAGAGGGAGCGCTTACAGAATCATGGCTCACTGTCTCTCTCTCTCTCTCTCTCTCTCTCTCATTCACTCACTCACTCACTCACTCAAACACGTGCGCACACACACACACACACACACGCAAAAAACAAAGGAAAGAAGAAGAAGAGGAAGAAAACGAACCATGCAATCAAATGTGCTATTCCGTGTTATGTTGAGTTCATGTACACCACGCTAATGATGTGATAACATGTGGATTGATTTACAAAACCAAACAAATCGTGAGCCTGCTACACGTGGAATTTGATTGTACAATTTGAATTTGATGTTATTACAGTGGCTGGTTGCAGACTGGCCTACAAAACGAGGGGAAACTCCATAAAACCCACTGCCAAGACATGACTTCTTGTAGGATGGAGATAGGGAGATAGGGACCATGAGAGAGAGAGAGAGAGAGAGAGAGAGAGAGAGAGAGAGAGAGGAGAGAGAGAGAGAGAGAGAGAGAGAGAGAGAAGAGAGGGGAGGGAGAGAGAGGGAGAGAGAGGGAGGGAGAGAGTGAGAGAGGGAGAGAGAGAGAGCGAGAGAGGGAGAGACAGAGAGGGAGGGAGAGAGAGAGAGAGAGAGAGAGAGGAGAGAGAGAGAGGGAGAGAGAGAGAGAGATGAGTGAGAGAGAGAGAGAGAGAGGGGAGGGAGAGAGAGCGAGAGAGGGAGAGAGAGAGAGAGAGAGGGGAGGGAGAGAGAGGGAGAGAGAGAGAGAGAGAGAGAGAAAGGGGGAGACGGAAAACGTTATAAAACAGTCAAAGAAGTATCTAAAGATGGTCATTTTTGCTTTTAATAATGGCCCAGGGTTGAGCTGTTGTTCAGTTGAAGGTAGATCAGCCACCGGTATGGCCCAACAAATCTACCAGCAACACATCACGGTTGCTGTATTTGTGTTTTGATGCGAGCAATGAGCCAGTTTTCTAAAACGCATTGCAACTAAACCACAATACCGCTTCCTCTGCTTCAATTGAAGTTTAGCCGCAATTTAAGATTGTGTTTTGCGATGACAATTATCCTGTTACTTTTTTTTTAACAACTTAAGCTTTGCAAGCTCACTTTGTGGACCATACAAACTGGCACCAAGCTGTGACAGTTGACCTGATGATGACGGCGAAGGAGACGACAGCATCTGAAAGAAACAACATTATGAAAGCGCTGGTGTGTCTCTCTCTCTGAAGTAAACAAACGAGTACAGCAGGGGACAGCAATGCAAGAGGTTAACGATGCCAACACTTACATCCTTGTCCGACCGATGTGGGAACATCGACGGCTGGTTGTAGTACATGCTTTCATCAGGAAAGTCGTTATCGACTACCTCGACAAACTCTACAAACTTCTTTCTAGAACCGAACATGCCTTCGTCACCTGCAGAGAGAAGAAGCATGCTTGAGTTGGGGGCTGTTATATCCTTTACTGCACAATTAGTCAAAACGTTGTCTATAGAATAGACGAAATGTTCAAAACTAAATTATGTTCATTGATAATCTACTTCGATCGAGTAGATATTTTGACTAAGTTTAAACGCGCACTACATCTTAACAAATATAAACAAAGACCCCCAGCCGTTTGGTGCGTTAACATGTGCTAAAAAAAAATGTCATTGAAAAGTGTACATTGATGACACAGAGGACCTGTTTTCATTATATAATGGGTTTTCTAGTTGCTGTGCCATTTAAAAAAAAAAGATAATTTTCTCTTTTCACAGTTAATTTGCAGTATTCAAACATTTTACGATTTTAATGCAAAATGCAATTTAACGATGCAATTCCCCCAAAACTAACAAGCTAACTCTGTTTAGCCAACAGTGCAGCTAGCGCTAGTTGTTGTGCAGCCGCTCGGCGTTAGCATGGCTAACGTCAATTAGCAGGCGGACTAACCTCAACGCTCACCGACAAATGCTCATTTTACTCAGCGCGGTGTTCAAAAACATACCGTACCATTTACAATCGTCTAAATAGAAACACCGATATCTAGACGGTAGCAGCCATTTAGACATCGGATATTAATCTAGGGCCTCCATAGCCTTCATTTATCCACGGCCAGCTGCCGTTTTCTTGTCTCCATTTACGCTTGGTTTGCAGCGAACACCAGAACAAAACAGATGCGAGAAACAGTCGGCTGCCGAATTCACCAATTCGCCCCAAACCACGAATGGGCGAACAAGCGGGGTAACAAACACGAATATTTCAGTCTATGTAGTTTAATGTGCTCTAAACAATTAAATCCTGGTGAAAAAACGAACATCCTCACCGCATCAATTTCCCTTCTCTTCTTTAGATCCAAGATGGCTGTGTGTATTCTCAATCCAGAGAATAGCCTTTACCCTCTGACCTTAGAACCTGCTGTCCATTTCCGTACACCGAGTTAGCCGTACTCCGTATGGATCGTGTGCGCCTCTGTGTCCATTAGTTTGGTATATACCGTCACAAAGTGCAATTGCTTTGTGATATAGTGCAAAAAAATCCCAAATCTCATCACTTCCATCATCTAACTGGTGTTATTCTCTCTCACTAACAATAACCATCATATCATAGATTTCAATTGATTGAGTACATCATTGCGCAATTGCAGTGTGATTGAATGTACAATTCTTATATACACGTATATTCCAATTATATTAGTCAGAGAGATCTAAAGGCACATTTGAAAAGCACAAATAACACAAACATTATAAATTACTTCTTACTGTTAGAAATAGATATATAGGCCCACCTTTTACAAAAAATATGTTATTATTTTAAATATTGATAACATAATGTTTCCTGTGTTCAGTATAAGCTTTCTTATTGCCTGCCAGAGGCCCCAATGTGAAAGTAGATTAGCAGAAGGACAAGTGCTAAAAACAGTGTGTGAACAGAAGTGAGATGGGATGGGGGTAGCTGGGCCCTTAAAGATAAAGACAATGAAATTCCTGCTCAGTTTTATCTTGTTAGAAAATAGCCCCAATTAATGTATACGAGACAGCAGTGGCGAATCACACCTCTTAATAATACTATTTCCAGTTGAATTAACTTGAATTTCCCTCACTTGATTAATAAAGTGTTATCCTATCTGAACTAATGAATAAAAAATTAAAGGACACTTTAATTGCATGTTTGAATTCACCTATAGAGCAAACAGAGCATCAGAATGTGGTGCTGACAAAATACAGGCCCTTCCTCGTGCTATACATCCACCATTACACCTCATTACTTCAAAAAGAGACACTGAGAGCATGGCTTTACTATTCAGCCCACACTTCCCCTAGCCCCCTGCAAAGGGTCATGCACACATGTTTTTTTTTGTTGAGGTCTACTTATGGGACACAGATCTGCGTCATGGATGTATGAAGAGAATGTAGTTGACCTCCCCTGCTCTTTTAAATCACAGTGCAACTCTTATGCTTATCAGTGGCACTCTGAAACCTGCATTCTTCCCCTGTCTCTCTCCCTCCCACACCTCAGCCATGGGTAAGGAGGGGGAAAAAAGTCATCGGGCACAGATGGGAGGAGGAACCCGCCAGTGGTTCCTATCGCTTGAGCTCGGAGCAAAAGGAGGGAGTGAGGTGAATGCACAAGAGAATGCCTACCAAGAGAATATATAACAAGGGGATACAATATGTATTCTGCTCATTGAGTTAGATAAACAAATGGTCTACTTGGAAGAAGCGGAGAATCATGGGCACTTGGAAAGCCATTAAAGGTATGTGTCTTTGAGGGAAATCTTTGATTCTATATTGCCTTTTAATTAAGGCTAAGACGTTACAGTAGTTGAGTCTCTTTCCTTTGCAATGAAACAGCTTTTAAAGTAATTGGAGTACAATAGTAAAATCGTATCAGTGTGGGATTTGATGAATGAATGGAACAGATTTATGAAAGATGCAATTCTTTAGTATATTAGTATTATTACAATGTTGTGGTTGTACTAATTACAATGTTCTACTCCTTTTATACATGCCATCAAAGAACATATCTTCAGAGAGGTGGTGGAAGATTGTTCTTGGACTACTTTTAATAACCTCAACCATTTCCTACAAGTGCTACATCCATGCAAAGGTGATAGATGTGTCATTAGCATGTAATTGAGCAGAATGGGAAATATCATGCGAAGTGTCATGGCTTTTATTCCATCGGAGCGTTGCCAGCGCTTCTTAGTGGGAGACCTAAAAGAAATGCCTTTTGATCGGACTGTGGACCTGAGCAGCCGACAGCTACGACGGCTCCCTATTCCTGTGTGTGTCTTTGGGGAGCTGATAAAGTTGTACCTGAGTGACAACAATCTGAGCAGCTTGCCCACTGAAGTTCAAAGCCTGAGGAAACTCCAGCTGCTGGCCCTGGATTTCAACTGCTTTGAGGAGCTACCTGCAGTCGTTTGCAGGCTAACCCACCTAAATATACTTTACCTGGGCAACAACAGGCTCTACAGACTCCCAAGGGAACTCGAAGGCCTTAAGGAGCTTAATACTCTGTGGCTGGAGACTAACTGCTTCACCGATTTCCCCCAGGTGGTTTGTGAGCTCTCAAATCTCAAAACGTTGCACCTGGGTTATAACCAGATCCGCAGTATACCTCATGAACTCGGAGGACTGGAGGAGCTACGGAGCATATGGCTTGCAGGGAACCAGCTGAGCGAGTTCCCATCAGTGCTTTTGGAAATGCAGTTTTTAGCTGTTGTTGACGTGGACAGGAATAAAATCCGCTACTTTCCACGTTTGTCCCATCTACAGGGGTTGAAGCTTGTGATCTATGACCACAACCCCTGCGTTAACGCCCCTGTGATCGCCGACGGAGCCAGGAGGGTCGGCCGCTGGGCAGACAATTCGGATGAAGAGGAAGACGAGGATATCACAAAACTACCGAGTGACATGACAGCAGAGCTCAAGGAAGAACAAACAGATGAGGAATAGAGCACATTGACAAGGCCAAAGAAACACCTGACCTTCAGCTCTGGCAATACTCAAGAGTACATTTTCAAGGCTCAAGTGAAACCATAGATAACTGTTTGGAGGGCAGCTGGTTTTCTCTGAGTGATAAATACAAGCACTCTAAGAATATGTGTAGAGATAATGGTATTATTTTGAAATGAATACTGGAATTAGGGATGGCAGTAGCTCAATAGGTAGCGCTTTGGAACAGCACATGCTGTTGTGATGTCCTTGAGCAGGACACTTAAATGGGAACTTTGCAGCTTTTCAACCGGCTTTGTATCATTTCAATGTGGGTATTATATTGTCGCTGTCGGGCGGAAACCCCATATGTCCAAAAGCCTTACTTTTCAGGAAATGAAAAAAAACCTGTGTTTTTAAAATAATTGAACACTGTGTCATCAAAGTTGGTATTGTGTCTTTATATGTGGTCAGATGCTTGCATGTGTCATTATATTATGAATATTTGACCAAAATCAAGCTCAAATTGAGGTTTTTTTGGAGGTTTTTGAAAAGCGAATGTCGAGATATACGTGTTTTGTCTGTCATTGATTAGAACCGCCGCATCTGAGGCAGTAAGTGGATCGCATTACGTTATCATCAACTTACAGGTTACAAAGTTTATTGTAGCTATGTGTGCGCTCAATTTTTCCTGTCCATTCCATTTGGCCAAAATCTCTATAAAAGATTATGTGCTAAGATTTTGCATCTGCGCCGAACTGCACCCCAGAGACACAGAGCATTGGCAACAACTGCAGGCGTTTTTCACACTATATCCCTAATGCGGCTAGATAGAGATAAGGTTGAAAATCTGCAAAGCTATCCTTTAACCTTCTAACTACTCGTAGCCTGGATGTAGGTCACATGCGTGTCTGGCTTTTGGAGTGGTTGTGTGCATGTGAAGGAAATTAGTTGATGCTTCTATGCTTTTTATAGTGTGTAGTGTCTAATTATAAATGAACTCCTTTTATATAAAGTTCAATTTTAAAATGTTCACTACTTTCTGACGATAGCTAAAATGATCTATTATTTTTTAACAGAAATGTATTGTTGATAGAGAATATAGGCACAACCAAGCAGATTGTATATATATTTAGTATAATGAAATGTATATCATGCAAAACTGTATACACATAAATATATATGGCATTCACATCAACTCATGCGTTCTTTTTGTGTATTTTAAAAGTGTGTGGGTGTGATAAAATGTCTGCACAAAGGCTAAGTACAGGAAGATATTTAATACATTTGATGGATGGCTGAGGTCCTCCATGCTGCTCCTCATCCAGACCAATGCATAATTGATTTGATAGATTACAGTCATGGCTTTAAATAAAACTGCTAATAGGTTCTGTAAAATGGCTCTGATTTAAAGCTCACCATAATTATTACACATCTATAAGAGTGTATTTATATCAGTTGTAATTGGTTGTTTACAAGGGAAGTAGTACGTACACAAAGGTGTTATCAATTATTGCTTGTGAGCGTATGCTAATTATGCTATTTCCCCATGGCCTATAGGTACTCATATACACATGGTGTCCTTCTGTTATCTGACATTGATTACATGTATTATATCTTCTATATCTATCTTCTGTTTCAAATTCATTGCTGATTTTGTTCATGTAAATTATCGACACTCAGCATTTTAAGTCATATTAACCTGACAACCTATTTTGTCTTCCCAAAATAAATCATGAATACATTAACATAAATAAACTGATTTCTGACAAAAAAAGAGGGCTAACACTAACTATATTTTTGTAATGCTTTTAAAGTGGGAAGTAATACAGTAAATATGTATTGAATGGGGATGAAAACATAATCCGTAAAATACGTAATCACGTATGGGTGCTAATGGAAAGCCAGCACCTCATTCAAAACAAGTGAACATGATTTACATTACTATATGCCTTTATTATGGAACAGAGCATAAACATCTATTTTTGTATGAGATGCACACACATTCACAGATTTTGCAGTGGAGATTAAACAATAGCACTGATATATTACCTAACAACGTCTTTGGCCTAACCATTTCACTCACAGCCTTCAATAAACATACACTCGGCTCTTCTTTATGCATTCTTCAGAAACTGACATCTCAAACGTAGTCATTTTACATTGTAAAATGTAAAATAATTATTAAACAATACTTCTCCTTCATTTCTCCACCTATATCTAAACAATAAATAACAAAACGTGAGGAAGAAACAACACCTTCTATATCCAAGTGGTCCCGTTACAGCAAAATAAGGAAAAGTGTAGCAATCACACTGCTAAAAAAGCTAAAATCAAGCATCAACCTTCAATACCAGTAATTACGGTATTACTGGCATTGTATTGTATGGGAATGTACAGTACATGCATGATAGCGCATATCTCCTAGCCTTGGCGGTATTCCCTCGAAGTCAACACAAATCTCATATTTTAGTTCTCAAATCCTTCTGAAAGCCTCTGTATACAATCAGACATGCTCACATCAATCGGTTTACTGAGTGTGAAGAGGCACCACATTTTAGTGTGGGCTCACACATAGAGGTTAGCTGTAAGATGGTACATGGTTTATATTTGTGGGATTATTTCCAATTCGTTTTAAGGAGTGCACAAAATAATACACAGAGTCATTCCAATAGTCTGCTCTGGTGCCAAGAAAAGGAGGGTGTGCCAATCAACTACTGAGAATGCAATCTTAATCCCCAGAATGCAATCAAGCATGATGAAGCAAAATGTCAAGACATGAAAACAATAAAACAACCATCATGAATTTATGGCAAACCCGTAAAACCTCAAAAAGAAATCTCATGAAAATAAATCTGACACATTCAAATGAAACCTGATATGGAAAGTGTTCTTGGTTGTGGGGGGTAAATGTTAAATAGACAACACTAGCAATAGCTTATTAATAATAAGGGGAAAAAACTAAGTCTACAAATACTTTCACTTTCACTATCACTGCCCATCTGTGTAACTAGGATGGGGCGTTTTGTGATTCATTAGCATATGGGTGACTGCATGCAGGCAAGACCATGATTCAGAGGGCCGCTGAAGCTCCAGGTCTCTGTCGCAGAATCGTTTCACTCGGGTTGGTCAAATTGGGTGACCTCTCCAACAGGATCTCAGGGTGGTCCAGCTCCAGCTCAGAATCAGAAGGATCTTGGTCTTCCTCGCCATTCCCAGAGACCTCCAGCACGTCTAAGGGGTCCTTTGTTGACGTCTCGAGTAGCGTGTCATTTTCTGGTACATCAGATGATTCATTCAAAGAACCAATCACACTGGGTTCCTCCAGCTCCTTCTGTGTTGAAACCTGTCTCATGCGCATCCGAGCAGATTCTCCTCTTTTCTGAAAACGAGCATTATTTCCTGTCATAACCCTGACTCTCACTTGCTCTGGAGGCCAAATACCACCCCATAAAAACTGCAGGTAGCTGAATAGCACAATGACACTCAGGAAAGCAAAGTTGGAGATAATGCCGACAAATGCAGAAGTTAACGGGAAGTTGTATAGGATATAACGCACTCCGGTAAAGTAAGCATGGATACGAAGGTGGGCTGAGTACATCTGTACTCGTTTGGAGTGAATCTCAATGACAGCTCCAATGGTGGGGAGATATGAATTTGTCTTGTAGTTTGAGAAGAGCTCAACCTCTACGAGTTGTTTTTGCTCAGTCATTCCAGTCAGCAAAACAGGGGAAAAAAATAGTGTGCTCAGGGTCTGGAGGACTGTGGAGCGATAGTGCAGCATTGTAGAGCGGGCTACTGATGAGACTATCTCTCCTCCCTTCGTGTAGCAGGACATCTTGATCATGAACATCCCCAGCTGTTCATTCACTGGAGACTCGGGCATTTCCAATTCTAAAGAGATTCTATATGGTTGGCCATAAGCCATTACCTGGTCTTTCCCGTTCTTTAGAAAGGAAACGTTAGCCATCGGGAATGAACAGAGAACCGGTTGGGAAGTATCACAGTCAGTCTTGTAGTAATAGTGGACCGGAGTGGAGAAGCTGACAGTGGGCATGTAAGAGTAATAGAAGCTTCCATATAGAAATATGGACACCCAGAGAAGCAGAACTATAACACAAAACAGTAAAACAGCCTGAAGTAGAGTCCGACGGGCTTTGAGGAGAGTGAAGGCTGCCACATCCTGCAACCAAAGCAGAACCGGTCCCATCGTGGTGCCCATTGCTTCTTATCCGACCCCTCCACTTGCAGTCCCATGAACGAGAGGCTGGACGGCGTTGTGCAGTTGCCAACTGGTGGGTCCTCGTATATCGGTGGGGTGGGTGGTTCCTAAGGCGTTTCTTTTTGTTTATCCCCTCCCTTAACGAACACGGGCCGAGCCAATCATAATTCACAACGGCGTGTCTGCAGGCAATATCAGCGCTCACAATATGAACCGATGGCCAATTTGCTTATGTCATGTTGTATGCCGTGACAAACTACTTATATTCAAAAAAATATCTCAATCCCCCAGCCCAACACAGTGCACTGCACATGACCCGGAAGTTTATGTATTTTTGTCAGAGTGACGTTTGCGCTGGTGTGACGCCGCCGCGCAGCCGCAATACATGCCGATCTCAACCACGCCCCTCGCCCCCCCCCCCCCCCCCCCCCCCCCCCCCCCCCCCCCCCCCCCCCCCCCCCCCCCCCCCCCCCCCCCCCCCCCCCCCCCCCCCCCCCC
>OOFB01021933.1:38285-48547 GCA_900323305.1 Trachyrincus murrayi
TATATATATATATATATATATATATATATATATATATATATATATATATATATATATATATATATATACACACACACACACACGTACACACACTACATTTTGACATTTACATGTAGTTCAAGTATTTTGTAATTACTCCCCAGCACCGCTAATTATAAACCGATGGATTATACGATGGAATAAATGTATTCCATCGTAGTTTGCTAGATTGATTTGTTGGGGTGTAGGAGCTTCGGAAAAGAATGGTGTACACTTTCTTACACATTGAAGATTTTGATTGGCAGAATCCGCTAGGTAACTACACAACCCAAACCTCTACCAAACGTTAATGATGCTTTAATAATGTATCGTTTTCTCTTTGGCAGATCCTGGATACCTCGGTTTCCTCGGGGAAAGGCCAGAAGCGTAAGGCTGGTCAGCTGAACAAGGCCATCACCATTGGCAGCAGTGCTATTCTCTATACCCAGAACACAGTCAGTGCAGGTACATTAAAAAGGCTTCAAGATATTCTATCAACCATTGCTAGGGAAATATGTTGGTTAAATAATGTGTGGTGCCAAAGAAAACAATGGGCTCTCCGGCTGTAATATCATTTACAAACAAGGAAGGATTTTGCAAGAGGCATTTGCGAAAACATTTTTTACAGGCTTGCCACTTTAAAACACATAATCGCTAAGCGACTGTCACACATGAGTTGCATGTTCCACTGTTGATGAATGTTTTTTAAACGTTTTATGTTTAACGAATGCTCCTGTGTATATACAGCTTCTGTCATGACAGCGAATGCCTACTGGGGAGTGTCGACCGTCGGTGCTCCTTCTATCCCCGCTGAAATCGTGGCCCCGCCTCCGCCCGCCCCGCCCGTCCAACCACCGCTCCCCTTAACCCAGCCGCCCCCCGAGCCCTCCGCAGCCAAAGCCCTGCCGGCAGACAAGAACAAGAAGCCGAAGAAGGACAAGGTTGGTTTCAATACTGTTATAACTTTATTTTTGTGCAGTGTTGTAAAGGAAAATCATTGACCAGTTTTATTTTTCTTGTTTGCTTTATCTTGTTTGTTTCACGCACTAATAAGCATTGTATTCAACTGTATTTTTTTTATTTTAATGCCCTGCTTGCTCAGTCGAAAAAGACCAAGACCAAGATGCCGTCTCTGGTGAAGAAGTGGCAGAGCATCCAGAAGGAGCTGGACGAGGAGGACAAGAGCAGCTCCAGTGACGAGGACCGGGATCAGCTCAACAAGAGGACCATCGAGGAGTGGAAGCATCAGCAGCTCCTGACGTAAGACGCTACACGCTAACGGGAGTCTTAAACACTAGCTTTTTCTTTTTTTTCTTCCGGAAACTCTTTATTATAGTTGAGGTAGGTAATTGCCCGAGGCTTAGAGATTAAAGATGACCTGCCGAAATATATTGTTTGTACTATGACCATTTATCCCGTACTATGTGTGTATCAAAGTGAAATTAACGTGCGACTTCCCTAAAGTCATGTCGTTTTGCCCTTTAACAATGTTAGTTTTGTCTTGTTTGCCTTGGCTGTTTTGTTAAAGGTGATTGGCCTCTCTGGAGACATCTGGCCGAGTCTTTTGCTTTTCCAATAATGATGATATTCTAATCTGTTAATTTTACTGTCCTTTCCTCAGAGGAAAATCGAATAAGAATGCCAACTTTGAGGTGCTCCCTGAAGACTGGCGGGAACGTCTGAAGAAGAGGAAGAAGACAAATAGCATGTAAAGCATTGTTTCTGGAAGACACTGCAAGCTAATGCTCTGCCTTCATCCCTGCCCTCCACAGATGTAATGTAATGAACAGTGACATTTGGTCCGTACTTCTAATAGTTTGAATAAAGGATGTTGAATACTGTTGAGGTCGTTGAAAATATCAATGTTGAAGGTATAGGACTAATGACGGAGACTTGTCTACTCTTGTTTCTCTGTGCATACAATCACATGATATACCAGATATTAGTCGCACACTCTGCAGTTTGCAATCTAAAGTAATTTTTAATGTAACAGAACTCGACACATTTTTTAAGTGTTATCTTTTTTTTCTCCAAATCGGCCAGTTATGTCAATATTTCCTAGTCTGAGCATGACAAACAAGAGTGGATTATGTGCCAAATGACCAGTCCTTATCCTGAGAATTTGTTATATGCAGCCAGTTGACAGGGCCACCTAAATCTGTTGAATGGATTTTCCATTTAGAGGTTTTTTTTTAAATTGATTACTATACATAGAATATGTCTAACATAGTCAAGTCATGGAAGGAATGTCACCGAACTTGTACATTTTTGTAAAAAGTTATTAAACACACTTTTTTAAGCCATGTTTCAGTTGATTTGACTCCAATTCCATTATTCTACCATTTGTTAGTTGTGTTTTGCTCTCCCAAATCCTCAAGAATAATGGGAAGCTAATAAAAGATATCATTGAAGTTATGGCGTTTAGGCCTATTTATTTGATTGATTTCAAAGAACAGATGCAAGGAAAATCAAACAAAAATTCATAGTTTGTGGTCTTAACGTGAAAAATGAACAAGAAGATAGTGTGCGTTTCACATCAAAAGACTGGCCAGACCATAACAGCCTGTATGGACCGGATTAGACGCTCGTCAGACATCCATGGTAACCGCGCTGTTAAATTTGGTTGCTAAGCAACATAGTTTGTAAAAGATTGCTTTGCTAGCTTTGGTCCGCTACCATGCATGTAGAGAGGCCTTGTGTCCAATGTTGTCTAAGATGTGAACCGGGTGGATTCCTGTCTTCGTGAGAGTGAGTTAGATGGGTATGGAATTAAAAAAGCGGCCCAAAGCCATGCGGTGACTCGGAAGGCGTACTTGTTGCATGCAGGCTGCACAATGGAGAGATGGATAAGTACATTCTGGTGAGTACCGACGATGCAAGATTGTCCTTGATATTATCAAGGACTTAAAAATGATGTGTAAGCTAGTGTTTAATTACCAATTCTCATTTTAAGAACACAAACGGAGACGCCTACGAAAGATTTGTTTTCCACCGTCTTCAACACTTTGCATGTGAGTTGAAAACCTTCAGTAGCTCCAGAGTTTACACTCATCTCTCAGCCATGTGCAGTAATGGAGTAGAAGATATGGTTTGCTCAGGATCCTACTCATGTATTCTGCTGTTAAACCTGGGATTATAACGATAGCGAAATATAGTGGTGTCAGCATGTCTCAGCCAACAGCCATTACATTTCTCATGTATTTGTAATAATTAAACGATTCAAATCATTTAATATACATGTATTTCATTCAGGCAGAGAGAACAGCTCTCGTAGCAGTTTGTTTGCCAGCAGCCAAATGAGAGATTACCATGTGGAAAACCCTGGAAAAAAGCAGTCCATCACAGAAGATGTTAGACAGGATTCAGTATGGATGAAACAATGTAGGTGGTTTTCATTTGTACATATCAAAGTGATGTCATACTATTATATTATACGAAGCTGACTTAGATTGCACGTCTCCTATTAAGGGTCCGTACACATGAGCCAGGCTTTGAGAACCAGGCAGCTGCTGGTAGACTTTGATGACGGCCGCCTAAAATTGAAGCTCCGGGAGCCTCAGGACCTGTTCACCTTCCCTTCCTCCGGCTACCCGTTCCAGGGAGTCCGCTGGCCGCTGGAGAGTGAGGTCATCGAGGACATTATCCAGCACATCGGTTAGTGTTGCTGTTATGCACGAAGAATGGTCAAAAAATATATATATGTTAGCAGATGTTAACAAAGTGATTATAAGGTGTTCATTGCTCGTTCCCCTCAGGGAGAACGGTCCAATAAGATCATATAAACGGATCACTTTAATAAAGCCTTTAAGACAGATTATTTTCTAACCCCACTGTAGTCCACTCACTAGTTCATTCATTGTTCACAGCTAGTGAGTGCTGTTGATGTGTTGTTTCAGACTGGGAGCCCCCGGAGCCCGAGCCCTTCTACCAGCCCACGGGACTGGAGAGAGCGCCCATCCCAGTGGGGGAGGAGAGAGGGAACGTGGTTTACTGCATCGACCTCGGCGAGTGCACAACAAAAACATGCTCACGTCACAACCAGCCTGTATATGTTTTACACGTAACAGTGACTCGAATTTTACATGCCTGTTTTTCTATTGACTCAAGATGTAACAGCAACAACATCGGGCAAAACTCCTCTTTAGATGACGTAGCTAGAGTTTCACAGTTGTGACTTTTTAATGAAGTCTGTAATTGCTTTCTATATCCCTCCACCCCATTGTTTCCCATGTAGCCACTAAGAAGCCATATTTCACATGCTCTCGTGTTGGGGGAAGCCGTGGCCCAATCACAAGCGCCACGGCCTGTGCCATGTGTCCGAAGGAACCGCCCCTCGACTTTGAGTCGCGCTTTGAGAGTGGAAACCTGCAGAAGGCCATTCAAGTGTAAGTCTGTCTTTCCGTAAACTGCCAGTGTGTCGTTTCAGTTAAGTCGCTATTTACCCATTAATTATTGAACTAATCTTTAGCGTAATGGAATCTCTCTCTCTCTCTCTCTCTCTCTCTCTCTCCCCCCCTCCCTTCTCTCTCCCTCTTTTTGTGTTACTCCCACACCCAGAGGTGCTCATAATTATGAGCTCAACCTGCGCACGGACATGTACACCAGCAAGCACACCCAGTGGTTTTACTTCCGGGTCAGGAGCATGAAGGCCGGGGTCACCTACCGCTTCACCATCGTGAACCTGATGAAGGGCCACAGCCTGTACTCCCTGGGGATGAGACCCCTGCTCTACTCCCAGAGGGCTGCTGAGGAGAAGGGGGTGGGCTGGCATCGCATTGGATCCAACATTAAATACTACCGCAACTATACTCAGGTGGCTAGGTCATTTCTGGTCACCTCATGCTCATTTGCACATAGAGGCATAATGTATTTTAGCCAATATTTAGGTCTGTGTTTGTTGTTAAGTATGCGTCACATCTTGCTCCCACTATTACTCAGGCTTTCACTTTCTTATTCTTTCACAATTTGTTTAGCTCATTTTAGAGCAGCTGGTTTGGTAGTATGCGCTGTACTACACTTGAACATCTCAAACCCTACAAAGTAGAGCTTTCAATGTGTGACTGGATTCATCTTTTGTTAAAACCAGAAGCTAAGCACAATGTACGAGCAATATCCATTACTAATTTGTTAGCTTTCCACTTTGAGTAGTGTTGCTTGGTTACATTTGTTTAGCTGCATCAGCTAAGCTCATCAGATATAGAATATAAAACATACAGTGCTATGCAAGAAATTGCAGTAGATGTACGCTCTGTTCTAAAATGTCTTGATAAAAGCCTGCTCGTATTTAAGCTCATTCATGATTGATTTCTGGAAAGATGCCCCATCACCTCTCATAATTCTCAAGTCAAGTCAAGTCAATGTTATTTGTATAGCCCTTAATCACATTTACAGTCTCAAAGGTCTCCACATTATGCGAGAGCCCCTAACCCTAAGCCCTCAGAAGGGCAAGAAAAACATATAATGGTACCAAAGAACAAAGCAGAAATGAAGTTTGTTTTGAGAGGGAGAGCAGCAACGATGAGAAGTAGTAATACTCCTAGATAAAATGACACAGCTTTTTAAGAGAACATTTACTTTCATAGCTATTTAACTGACATGTTTTCTTGAATGCAAAATGTACATTTGCATGACATTTACAAGTTTAACAAAAAAATATAACGTGGTTGTATGTTGTTCAACATAAGAGCTAAAGCTAAGCTATGAGACAGTTCATGGAATAGCTTGGTCTTCAGATGTTTGTTTGAAGGTAAAATGATGTACTTTAGACCAGTCCTATTGGTCTTCAGTTCACACCTTGGAGATGCCGGGGATTGAACCCGGGGCCTCATACATGCGAAGCATGCGCTCTACCACTGAGCTACATCCCCTTGCTGTAGGCCTTACAAAACAAGCTTCTACATCCTTTCTCCTATCAGACTAATCAGACGAGTGAGGAAAACAACGGCAACGAGGGCACCGCCCTGCACTCACTCACCTGGACCTGCCAGTTCCCGTACGACTCGGACACGTGCTACCTGGCCCACTGCTACCCCTACACCTACTCCCGCCTGCAGCGATACCTGGGCCGCCTCACCTCCGACCCGGTAACCACCGCCTACTGCAAGCTCCGGGTGTTGTGCCACAGTCTGGGCGGGAATCCCGTGCACGTGCTGACCATCACGTCCCCGGAGCGGCGCCGAGGGGCAGAGGAGAAGGCCAAAAAAGCAGTGGTGGTGACAGCCCGAGTACACCCCGGGGAGACCAACGGATCCTGGATGATGGAGGGCTTGCTGGACTTCTTGCTGGGCGACTCGGACGACGCCCGGCTGCTCAGGGACACCTTTGTTTTCAAGGTGACGGGGGGGAAGAAAGCATCGAAACGCCCTCAGTGTCCCATTGTAAGAGATGACACATTTTGACACCATTCGATTGTACTGCTGTTTCCTCTCTGCTCCTGCAGGTGGTGCCCATGCTTAACCCAGACGGCGTGGTGGTTGGGAATCACCGCTGCTCTCTGGCCGGCAGGGACCTCAACAGGAACTACACGACAATGCTCAAGAACGCATTCCCCTGCGTCTGGCACACACGTAACATGGTGAAGAGGTGAGGATAGGACACACATGTGCCCCTCACGTGTGATCGTTGGACCAAACGTTGCCGTCAGGTGGTGTGGTGAGACTCCATATGTTCTCCACAGGTTGATCGCACAGATGGACGTGGTTCTTTACTGCGACTTCCACGGCCACAGTCGTAAAAACAACGTGTTCATGTACGGCTGTAACGGCCGGGACAGCGCCTCTCTGCAGCTTCACGAGAGAGTCTTCCCGTTAATGATGAGCAAGAACGCCAAAGACAAGGTAAAGCACTGCATCGTCCAGTCAGTCAGTCATTATTCCATCATGTCTTTCACTGATAGTCTAGCTAAAGACTTTATGTATATGAGGCATATTCATGTGTGCAATGCCTTTTGGATTGAAGTCTTTGAACTGCTTCGTATGTAATGATATACGATCCTACTGACTTAATCAGCGCTGTATTCGTGACTTCCCTCTCAGTTCTCATTCAGGAGCTGCAAGTTCAGAGTTCAGAAGAGCAAAGAAGGGACGGGGAGGATCGCCATGTGGCGGCTGGGCATCAGAAACAGTTACACCATGGAGTCCACTTTTGGAGGCTCAACTCTCGGTGAGTTATCTCTGCATGTCGTGTTTTTGTGTATATTCCCTGTTGATTAAAGTAGTTTTGAGCAACCCAAATGTAAACTGGCTGGACCCTAGGTGGCAGGAGCGGGACCCATTTCACCACACAGGACCTGAAGTCTCTCGGCTACTACTTTTGTGACACCCTGCTGGACTACTGTGACCCGGATCCAACCAAGGTGACTGAACACGAGCCAGGCTGAGTGGGCTCAGTCAGCTTTGTATGAACCATCAGTAAAATGTACTTTTCTATCAGGTTGCTTTTGTAAAAGTAGTTTCATTTGTTTGATGGGTCTCTGTGGCCCTTATACATGAGCAGCTGGTGGGGATTTCATTGTTCTGAGTGTGTGTGTGTGTGTGTGTGTGTGTGCTTCAGACTGCTTACTGTCTAACTGAGCTGACAGCGTTGCTAAGGCAGGGGGTGAGGAAGCGGTCAGGCCAAGATTTTGACGCCAGCATCTCTGTCTCTGACCTGGAATCCAGGTGACGATGACTTTCTCCAGAGAATGCAGTGTACAGAGATAGAGGCATTGTGATATATTTATATATTTTCGGATTCTGCAGCACCAGCGGTTCAGACAGCTCAGAGTCGGACGGACTGCCACTACATTTACTGAAGCAAGGCGCTGCTGTACACAAACAAGTATGAGCCAACGTGACATGCACCCAACATCATGGTGTGATCATTGGCTGATCTGAAGTCAGTCCGTAAAGTCATTATTCTTGGTGATCGACATGCAAACACCTACCTCTCTCCACAGGCTAAGAAACACCTGCGGACCCGTCGAGACAGGAACAGACTGCAGCAGGATGAGATCAGGAAGAACACACAGGCCCAGGCACCGCAGAGTACCGTCAAAAACATTGTAAGAAAAACACACGGAGACAGACCTGGAAATAACTAACCATGCATCCTTCTTCTGACCTATCAGCCGTGGTCAGCTGTTAAGGAGCGTGATCAGTGATTTAGTCTTTTATTGTATATTTTTTCCAAAGATGCCCAGCCCACTCCCTGATGCCATGGCAAAGGAGAGGAGCCAGGAGAAGACTGTGGTGCAACACAAAAGGAAAGAGCAGGTGTGATCAGAGTTAGTTAAGGATACACACACGTAGGCTAGGGACAACTGCAGGCACACATCACAAGCTTCCCTTCCTGTGACTCTTCAAGGGCTCCTCCGTTGTGAAGGTGATTGTACCACCCGCATTCCCTCCTCGGCCAGCCAATAGCACGAGGGAGATCGGTCACGTGACCCTGTGGCAGGGCACAGAGCCAGTCAAGGTGCTGTTCAGATGGGAAATGTATATCCTTTCTCAGTGCGTTGCTGGATACAAATAACCGATACTTACTATACTTAATAACAACTACATGAGAATGTGAAACCGTTGGCTTCAAAGATAGTGCAATTTATCTCTGTTGTGATGTGTGACTTAGTGATCTAGTTTGTTGTTTTATAGAAGGAATGTCTGGATGCGCCGAGAGCACATGCATGCATGCATCGCGGGAACAGAGCCAGCACATCCACCTCTATAGCGCCTCCTACAGGTAGCCACCTCTATGGTCAGTTTGTGTGCCTCATCTATGCATGCACTGCATGCTGCCACTGCTTGCATAGAGTCATTTTCAACCATACAATTGTTTTGGTGTTTCGAACATAGAAGTAAAAATGGAAGTAAAATTGTGAATACAATAATATAAAAATAATTAAAATAGCAAAATAGTAAGAAAGTATATATAACGCAGAGTAAGTGACTGTTATAACAAAGTGTCAATAGAATGCTGAAATGAAAGGTAAAGTACACACATACATGTTTGTATTCCATCTGATTAAAGTGTTTTTGTTTTTTGTTTATCGGGCTAAAACACGTCCACATGCAGAACTACCACAATCCTTAATCTTCTAATTTTGTATAGTGGTTTACAGATAAAATATGTGAAAAGGATTTCATTTGTCTGAGAGTCAAGTGCACGATTCCAGTTCAGTTGTGGTATATTCTGCGATAGAATAATACAATTATTTTCTGTTATTTTTCACAGTGGACACAGAGGAAAAGAGAGAAAGACATGTGTGTACAGCTAAGCTGCTCTACTTGAGTGCCCTGCTTCCGCCGCGGTCAGATGTCACCGAGGCTGACCGACAGCAGCAGCACTCACTGCTGTCCTCGCTGTGTCATAAAGGCTTACGAGGTGGGTCTCAGCATGCTTTTCTTAAAGGGCCCCTATTTTACCACCAGGTGTGAGTGTGATTAGCCATTTTAGTCACATGACAATTTTGAAACGGCTTGTAATAGCTAATCACACTCACACCTGGTGGTAGAATAGGGGCCCTTTAAGACGTGTCCACAACCTACCAGTAGGCAGTGGTGGGTAATGACGCGTTACAAGTAACGCACATGAGTACTTTCATGTTCCTGTTTTTAAACTGTACTTCTACTCTTTACTTGAGTATATTTTTCAGCCAGTAATCTACTTTTTACTTCGCTACATTTGCCATTCCTACCTTCGTTACAACTAGTCTGCTCTAAATGCAGGGATTGAGTGTAGGGGGGAGAGCGTGTGAGGAGCACCTCTACTGCAGATGAAATGGAGAAAGAGAAGGGTATGTGAGGAAGAGAGGGGTAGAAGGAAGAGATGGAGAGAGAGAAGAGTAGGTGAGGAAGAGAGGGATAGAGGAAGAGATGGAGAGAGAGAAGGGTAGGTGAGGAAGAGAGGGGTAGAGAGGAAGAGATGAGAGAGAGAAGGGTAGGTGAGGAAGAGAGGGGTAGAGAGGAAGAGATGGAGAGAGAGAAGGGTAGGTGAGGAAGAGAGGGGTAGAGATGGAGAGAGAGAAGGGTAGGTGAGGAAGAGAGGGGTAGAGAGGAAGAGGTAGGAGAGAGAAGGGTAGGTGAGGAAGAGAGGGGTAGAGAGGAAGAAATGGAGAGAGAGAAGGGTAGGTGAGGAAGAGAGAGGAAGAGATGGAGAGATTAATTGTACTTTCCAGTTCCATTTCCAGTACTCTACCCACCACTGCCAGTAGGTAGTACCTTCAGCAAATTGCCAGCATAAAAACCTGCTCCATAATGTAACCTGTA
>OOFB01021937.1:4559-15831 GCA_900323305.1 Trachyrincus murrayi
CGTTGAGGGAAAAGAGATGGAGGTCTTCCGTCAGGTGACCTGGAAGACTGTCGAATTGGTCCAGCACTCTGAGGACAAACACACACACACACACACACACCCACACACTTGGTCTGGAGGGTCTACAGCCTCTCCCCAGGCCTTGTGTTAACCAATCATCTGGTCATTTTCAGATCACAGGGCGACATTAGTGGACGATATCCATCTCACATAAAACAGAGCCTGTAAAGGCAGCGGCACCACCATGAACAAAAGAAAATAAAAAATGTTTTATTACATTTCGCTCTATCAAAAAGATCAGGAAATGGGAGGGAAAAGAGCTAAGCCATTTAAAGAGGCGCTTCGCTTGCGATTGACACAGGCACACATACTGCAGAGCAGCGCAGAGCAGCGGGTTATGACCTTCTGATAAGTATCACAACAATATCTGATTATTCTGAAGGTTTTTATTATTTTATTATTTATTATTTAATTTGCGTTGTTTGCATTGATGCGCAGAATGTGGTCGGCATGGATTTGCCCATTGTTGCGCGTCATTGCCAAGAACATGGCAATTGCACACACGTGGACATAGAAACACCACACACACACACACACACACACAAACAAAATACTCATATTACTTCATTTAGCAGACACTTTTTACAACACTTTTACATACAATACAATACAATAGATCTGTATTAGGAAGTGTGAGACTGTGCATTTATACTCATCATCACACACACACACACACACACACACAGCGACACATAAACACACAAACCACACCTGTGGGGCATTGGCCAATCAAGGCCCACAGGTTAAACCAGCCACCACCACACATACTCAGGAGGAGCATGTCAGCACGTACCACCTGCTCTGCCTGTTCAAACTATCTCAAACTCTACAGTAAACCGGTTTAATAATCATCTGCCTGTGTCCTGCTGTTGGAGAAGCCCTGAAAAGCCACTTAGTCGCATAACACATAAACACACAAACCAAACAAACAGAAGCTTAACTCCCAAGCTATTCAACTTCTGCATCACACCCTGAGAGAGGGAGAGAGAGAGAGAGAGAGAGAGAGAGAAAGAGAGAGAGAGAGAGAAATCCCTAAGGGGTCCCCTTTCAAGTCAATGGGTTCGATTACGGAGCCCCAACCCCCGACGGTAAGGCCCCTGCAATCCCATTACAATTAGAGAGGGAAGATACTCAGCCATGTCAATGTAATTAATTGAATTATGACTAATCCTCAGGTCCGAGAGTAATGGAAGACCAGGGAGACAGACTGGTGTGAAGCTGTGGAGCGCAGGAACTCCATTAAAGCTCTGAGGGTGTTTTGCTGTTTGTTTTTAAATCCACTCATAATTGGGAAAGTTTTGATTGATTTTTTTTTCGAGGCAGAATTCATCTCCAAGGGATAAGGGGAATCTGTCGTTGAGGATTTGAATTATGCAATTGTTTGAGGAGAACAAATGTTTGGATTTAGGATAAATCAAACAAACGAAGCACAGATGATATAGCATGAGCAGTGGTCGTGTCGGACGCGAAAACAGAATGTAACAGCCGAAGGTTAAGATCTAACCACGTTGAGTGTTGGTTCTTGTTCTTCGGTTTTGCCTGGGTCTTTTAATTAGCTACCGAATAAAGATATACTTTTTAGGATTTATGATGTATTAGTATGTATGGTGTACTCGAAACTCCTTCACCTTGTGTTTTGTGAACATATTCTACCTTCGAGGCTTGTGGTCATGCGAGAAGAAAAAAACACCCACCACCTCTGCATTGTAGGTGTTCAAATCCCCACGCACTCCTAGGTGTTCAAACACAATCCCGCTATTACCTCCAATCATGTTCCGGGCCGGCCCACGACCACGGCGGCCCCGCGGCGGCCCAGCGGCATCAAAGAGCTGAATCATTCGGCGAGGTAATGAAGGACTTAGCCGCGGGGAACCAGAGAATGATGACATAAATATTCAGCGCTCCACACGTGCAAATATCGATCAGGCGGGCTGACCTTCCGGATTTTTATTCCGCAATCAAGAGTTGTGTGTGTGGCGGGGTAAATCAAAGCAGGGTCTTACCACCCACCTGTGGTAGATTGTACACCACCCACCGGCCTTTACGAGAAGCCCTTAAGAGGCACACGGAGGCCCACCCAACGTGGCTGGTGTTCGCCGCAGATAGACAAGAGACGGGGGGGGGGTCGAATAATGGCGCGTGATTGGTCCTTCCAAGGCACCACCAACGCCACCACCACCACCCCTCCGACAACAACATTGATTGTTTTTTTCTGCATTTGGCGATGAATGTGGATGTGCAGACCAGACCAGAGTCTCTGGTCTGGTGCATGCATAATGCTGTTATCGAATGGCATGCAAACTCTCTCTCTCTATTGCCCCTTAAAAAGAAGTATGGAAAAGACATCCATTGGGGCGGTATTAACACAACGTCGTTCGTGTGACTTAAATCTTGAGAATCTCTTAACAATAAGAAACGTCTTTTGGATAAACATTTGCTTGGCGGTTGGAGTGTGCTGGAAGCCAAGCATCCATCTTGTGATTTTACCATCGAAGAGCATTACTCAGACACAGTAGCTATCCTCAGACATAGTAGTAGTCCTGAAAATAGCTGTGGTCACGCAAAGAACAGTAAAGAGCACAATCAACCACGCTCAATCCATCCACAAAATTGTGGCAGTCTCCCCTGCCACATGCCATCTTAAGTGGCTTTTCAGGGCTCCTCCAACAGCAGGACACAGGCAGTTTATTGCAGAGTTAGGGTTAGGGTTCGGGGTTAGGGTTAGAATGGTTTAAGCAGGCAGAGCAGATGGTACGTGCTGACATGCTAGCGCTCCTCCTGAGTGTGTGTGGCGATGGCTGGTTTAACCTGTGGGCATTGATTGGCTAATGCCCCACAGGTGTGCAGCCTCACCCAGCCCCAGAGTCTAATCAGCCTGACTCAGACCAGGTGCTTAAACCAGCCACCAACAACACACACTCCACAAAAATGTTTTGAGGCCAGGCGAAGGCTACGGTGTGTACTGTGGCGTTCCCTTGGGGAAAGTGGTTTCAAAGGATATATCATTTGAACTGTTCCCTGTCTTTTTTCAAATGTTTTGAGATCTGTGTCACAGTTGTGGGCATCATGAAATGGGAAAATTAAAATGAAAACATTTGCAGCGGTCAACAGTTCAGGTCAGTTTGACTAGCTTGGATTGCAGTTAAAGGCCCTATCCAATGGAGGTGAGATGGCATTTTTTTAACGTCTTTTGTGAGGTGTCCCGGAGGTTGGAGCGGGACATAGCTTTTCAAAAAGTGGGAGGGTCTGTTGCAGTAGCTAGGGTAGAGCTAGCTTACTAGCCTTGATATTTGATATCCGTTGAAAACCAAAGCTAGGTTTCAATCACCATGCTATGAGAGTTGACAATAAATCACGGAGCGATATGGAGAGAATTGGAATAGTCACACAAAAAACTTTATTTTTTGTGCTGTCAGAATAGAAATGGCAAAAATGATTGCCTTAATTTGTATCGCATTTCATCTCTAAAGAACCCCTTCAACGCTAAACGGAGACATTTGTAATGCATTAAAATAACAGATTTTTCATTGTTCTCATCTCTGCAGTGCCCATTTCAGATAAGGTTTTCTAAGGTAACAGCTTAATCATTGTTAACTAAAGTTATCATTACAGGGCTAATTCACAATGAGAAACAGGCAGTATTGACCGATGTCAGCAACCTTAGAGCAGATCAGTATTTAAACAAACCAAAATGCCTATGGCAAGTTGATAACATCATTCAGTTTATAGGGCTGGCACATAATTATTCAACTATGGCATATGGTACTATGATATATATATACATACCTATCTTAGAAATGACATGCATATCAGAACAAAGGCTAAGCTCAAAGTTTAAGCTTAGCCTTAACTACGCTTTCTTAGTTATCTCTGTCATAGGAGTGGCGTGGCTCCTTTAAAGAATGGGGCAGAGAGGGCGCGGCAGAGAAGAAATACCGGCAAACATGAGCGGAGCAGAGCAAAGTTTAGCAGTGGATTTACAGTGTAGGCAAGTGTGTCAGTGAATAAATTCTGCAGCTTCTCCAGACCAAGTAAAGTCTCGTCTGTTGTTTCCCAACTGCTGAAAAAGTGAAAGGGGGTTAGCCCTGAAGCATGAATCGGCTTCAGCCCAGAAGGAAAACGGACATCTCCCCTAGAGCAGGAGCCGAGAACACAGAACATTTTCGGGAAAGTAACTGGCTATTCCAACCCACTATGTGAGTGATAGAACTGAAAGATATGGACATTTGAACCCCTTCCTCTGTGAAGAAGAGCACTTAAAATTTGGCGAGGAGTGACCATAAAGTACCACATAAGCCCACTCAGCCCAGCTTATAAGCACAAGCCCCTTTGTTGGTGCGAATGGGGACGCTTACTGCTTTCAAGACGGTGTGGCCAACATACAAAGCAAAGACCCATGCTTCTTTTATGTGCATAATCACCAAACTCATGCCCAGCCATCAAAGCTGCGGAACGTAGCCATGCTCCACCAGCTGCTACCATGGCAACACCCCATGTAAACCCCTTTTCCCCGGCCCACCTGAGGAGCTTCATCCAGGGCACACCCATCTCCTGTTATCCCCCATGCTCCATATACCCAGGGCTGCACGCCTCTTGCTATAACCCACCAAAAAGACACTAACTATGGAATAACTGTTTACCACAACAAGGACATAGTCAGACTGCGTTAAAGGGCTCC
Source organism: Trachyrincus murrayi (assembly GCA_900323305.1). Taxonomy (NCBI): domain Eukaryota; kingdom Metazoa; phylum Chordata; class Actinopteri; order Gadiformes; family Macrouridae; genus Trachyrincus; species Trachyrincus murrayi. Next base: position 9,298 of record OOFB01021937.1, read on the forward strand.
TAAATGTGAGTCCCCACCTCACGTCCTGGTCAGTACGATGGCACCACCCCATGGGAAGAGTTCCCGCACAGGTTTGAGAGCTGTGCTGAAGCTAATTACTGGTCAGATAATGGCGGTAATAGCCGCCTGGCTGTAATCCCGTGCCAGCAATTTGTGGCGGTCAACGACGATATTGTGGTGGGTCGCCACAAATAAATCAATGTATGTTGCTTGGCAACAGTCCAGTACCAGTCCAGTTGCGGAACTATTTGTGTTGGGGTCGACTCGAGGTCCTGCTGTTATACTGAATATCAGCACGGCTGTGATTATCTTCCGGATCACGGCCGTGCCGATATTCAGTATAATATGCTACACACCACCGAAGTGGCTTTTCTGGGCTCCTCCAACAACCACGGGCCTGTTTCAAGTGGCAGGTTAGGATATGTTTAAGCTTAAACCAGAAGTCTGACTCAAGCGAGCGCTTCCCTGGACTGTCTGGATTTTCGGTTTCAGAACAGCTGGTTTCGATCTCGAGGAACGAGTTCACTCAATCTCAGATAGGTTGAACCTGAACAACGCGCGTTCATGACAGGCTTCAAAAGCCATCATCATTGCTATTTCAGTGGTGACTGCACAAATGACACTTTCTGATGTCAAAGACCGGGCCTCTGTAGGAATGATGTCAACATATCAACAGAAATGACAGAGAGAGGATTTACAATCCTTACAAAGTTGTTACCACAAATATTTACACTACATTTACACAACACTATATTTACACTACTGCTGGTCATGCTAGTTCTGATAATACTCACTGGGTCCACTTCATTGGTCCTTCTAAAGATGTGTCATTGGACGCTGATGATGATGAATAGCATGTCCACGCTAGCTAATGTCTCTCGCGTAAACTCTCGGAAGAAACCTGGGGAAAAAAACCAATATGCAAAAAAAAGAAGCAGTGTAGATATGAGCATTGATATAATTTTAAAGCTTTGGTTCAATTTACTCATAGGCAAGACGAGGGACGTATTTTTATGTAGCACCCTTGAAACACAAAGGCCATTCACAGGGCTTTACATATATAGGCAGGAGCCCCATTGCCCCAAGACAATATAAGATGACTTAGAGAAAGGTCTTGTCTGTTGTGCATGTGACCACTGTGTGTGTGTGTGTGTGTGTGTGTGTGTGTGTGTGTGTACGTCTGTGCATCTGTGCCTGTATATGAGTGGATGTGTGTGAGAGTCTATATGTGGGGAGGGGGGCTCTCTCTCTCACACACACACACACACACACACACACACACACACACACACACACACCCTCGGCCTCTCCGTGACAGGGGCCGGTGTGGGAGGCTGAAGCCATGGCTTACCTGGACGGATGATGTTGGGCAGCATCCTAATCACCTGGCCCCAAGTCAGGCTCCCGTCCTGGGCCAGAACCACCCGTGACAGCTGGGGTCCCCCCCGCCTGCAGACCCAGTGATACATCTGCAGTCCGACTCGAGTAGTATAGTGAGGAGGAGGGGGAGGATAGATGGGAGAGGGTTAGGGATGGGGTTGGGGGTGTGGGGGGGGGAGGGGAGGGGCTTGAGAACAACAAGAACAAATTCTTCTCGTCTTGTGATTTTCACACACAAGACGAGGAGCGAGAGAGGGAGACGTGTGAAGAGAGGAAGAGGTAGTTGTTGTTGGTTCAGAGAACAGAACTCTTGAGTGCACTCGCGACACACACACACACACACACCGCTCCCGTGTCCTCATTGCCAATTAGGAACGAGGAAAGAGCCATCCAAAGGCAATCACGACTGCCTTTTTCGTCGTCGTGTGGCTGGTTGGCTTGGCTGGTTTGACTGGTGGTGTGAGTGTAACCGTCTTTCCTGTCCATAGAATTAGAGACAGGAGGAGGATGGTTGTATCATTACAATTTGAGTCTCTGATGATGATGAGAAATGGGCGGGAAAATTGGATCTTTGTCGTCGTAAAAAGCAACCCTTGAAAGTGCCGAAGATTTTGCTGGTTTTTTGTTTAAAATGTGTTGTTTAAACTATGCCATTTTGTCACTGTTACAACATACACAACATCGCTCATTATAACACTCGGTACTAGCTTAAAAAAAAGTATCACAAAATTGCCGTGGGTCGTAACCATGGGGATAACACCTCCCCCCACCTGACACTTTAACGGTTGCTTGTTTGACAGAAGAGAAGCCAAATGAAACGATGTAAGCTAAAATAAAGTCAGGAAGAACATGAAAAACATGAACCAAAAATAAATAAATGCCTTTTTGTAGCAAGCATGCATACACACACACACACACACACACACACACAGAAACGTGTTCTCACACACAAGTACATCCACGCAAACAAACACATCCACACACACATACACTTATCCACACACATACACACACACACATACACACACAAACACAAGTACACGCGCACACAAACACAGAAACGCCCACACATACACACAAGTACACGCGCACACACACATACACACACACACACACGCACACACACACACACACACACACACACAGAAGCAGCGGAGTTAATGTAATTATGTCCCCGGTGTGTGTCGGCCGCCTGGGGTCATGTGACCAGCAGGTTGTGTTTATCAGGGATCTGCCTGCTGACTACATGCTTTCACACAACAGAGGCCACTCTGGAATGTTCTGTAAAGTTATTTACAATCTTCCACGGGGGGCTTTTTAGGGTTTACAGGGGGGCCCTCGGCACAGAACAGTTTGGGGGCCAATCAGAACTGAGCGTTGATGAAATTAATTAACGTTCTCCGTTGCATCCACCCTCAGGCGTGCGGAAAACGACTCACGGGACAAAGGACGCAAAATATGAAGACGCAAGCCCCCACCCGTGCGAGATAATGCCCGTCCACGAAGGCGAGGGCAAAGGCGTCGGCGAAGCCTGCGGTCCGCAGAACCGCCATCCAAACCCAGCTTCGCCACATCGAAGTGCTTCGCTGGAAGGCAGTATTATTGTATTATATACAAGAGGCCTACATTAAGTAGGCCTATACCAAATATATGAAATGTCTCTCAAACAAATATGTCTCTCATATTGTACAATATCTAGGGCCTAACACTAAATACAATAACTGCGTTCTTGTGTCTGAGACGCATCGCCATGCGTGCAGAGTATGGAGTTCTCAACAGCTTGATTCGTTGTTATTCGTTCGCTCCTATAACTATATAGGCCTAATTAAAAAAGTTAATGAAGGTTTAGCTAGAAGCACACCGCTGTGATTTTCGCTTGATGATATTCGATTCGAAAACGACCCATATGAGCGTTTGTTGGTCCAGAGTCCCTATTGGCTGGCCCTGCGTCCACGTCACGTGACTGTCAAGTTTCTGTCTGCGACAACAAAATGGATGACTCAGTGGAAAATGCAATATTTTAAGATAGTTTCGGCATTAAAATGTGCTTTGATAAGACTTAAATGGATGACAAGATGTCATCCATTTTGTTGTCGCAAACAGAAACTTGACACGTGACGTGGACGCTGGACTAGCAAACGCTCATATGTGCGGTTTCTGTTGTTTAGGTTGGAGGACTTAAAACGACAGAAAAATGTACTTGTTCCAGAACCAGCTAGAACAGTGTGTGTGCGTAATTATGCTATTATGGGATAGAAAAGGCGCTCACACTTAAACCTTTAAGCCTTGAACATTAACGTTTTTCCTACTTATGTTAGACACGTAGGTTCTTTGTCAGTCAGCTCTGTCGCTAGCTCACACTTTCACTTGCACTGACCTTTAAAAAAAATGACAAAAAAGGCTGCCACAGTGGGAGGCACACAGAGGGGTGTTCTCAGCGGGAGCACAGGAAGTGTGTTGAAGAATTGTGGGGACATGCATTGTGGGTCCCGACACTGAATCTGTGTGTGTGTGTGTGTGTGTGTGTGTGTGACCATTATTTGGCTCTCCTGGATGTTAATTTAGATGAGAAGAGAGGGAGCCCAGCGGGCCCATTTTCTGGGCAGAGCCCTGCTGTTAAAAGACCCAGTTTTGCTGCTAAGTAGCAGTCTTTGTTTTGTTTGTGTGTGTGTGTGTGTGTGTCTATGTGTGTGCATGCGTTTGTAACCGGCCACACAACCAATGATCATGTAGCAATCACATCCCCATCACACACACACACACACACACACACACACACACACACACACACACACACACACCTGCAAGCCACACAGTGGTCTCTGGGTATAGATAACATAACAGCATCATTTGTACATAATCACCTCCTATTACTGCTCTGCTCTGCTGTTGTCACGTTGCCCACGTCATGTGACACAATGACAGTGGCTGCTGAGTTAAAATAAGAAAAGCTCATTAACATTTTTCACAAATCTGCGGCATTAAAAAATAGGGGTATATATAAAAGTAACACCCCCCCACTAATTCATCTTGCCCACGTCTACCATCTCTAACCTAATACCTAAACTTAACCATCTCTAACCTAATACCTAAACTAATCATCTCTAACCTAATACCCAAACTAACCATCTCTAACCTAATACCTAAACTTAACCATCTCAGCTGTGTCAGTTTTTTTCTCTCCCATAAATGTACTCTTAATTTGTGCTGTGTAAATATTAAAGTAATTTAAATAAAAGGTAGCACTCACTCTCACCCCTGATTTTACAGAGAGCCACGGCCTCACTCTAGCTCCTCAGAAAGTCCTTCTTTATATTTTACTGTCATTTGTTGGCATAGTGTTTCGATGGCTGCGCGCTTTGTGAATAGAGGCTGCGGTGTTTCAGTGCATCGCAGATGGATGGAGATGACCGACACCATGCAGCGGGGATGGAGATGCAAGTGGTTAAGAGGACCGTGTGTGGGGGGCGATGACTCACCCAGATGGCACGCGTGAATATTAGCCGCTCTGTCTCGGAGTCATGGCCGCCATCTCGTGTGTGTCTGTGTGTGTGTGTGTGTGTGTGTCTCTCATGGCTTCTGTTGTCTTTTTGGCGTTCGGTTTGGCTGACTGGTGGAGTGATGTCACCTCTTAGACTGGATTAACCATCACCCCACCCCCGCACACTACACACACACACACACACACACACGCACACAAACACACACATTGTGGGCTTTGTTATTTCCATGCTCAGACCCGCCGATCCAAACCACGGCTCTGAGCTTAAATGTGATCACCTTCTGTGTTTTCTAATTCATGCACAGCTTGCAATATGGCTTATTCCCCACATCTCCCCCGTCTCCCCCTCTCCCCGTCTCCCCTTTTGTTTCTTTTTTCCTTTATTTAGAAGCTGTTGTCAGACGGCAGACAAACTATCGGTGCCACGGTCTTTTAATTCCCACAACCCTCAGAAGTGCCCATTAGCCAGCAGCTCCCCCCCAAAAGCCGCCACCTTCTATTGTCTTTGTGCCATTTAATGCTTGTCGCGTGTGAAATGAACTATCCAAGCTAGCGGGGGAGCGCCGGCCATAAAGAATGACAGGTGGGCGGCTCCTTTATGGGATCCGGGGTCTACTTTTACAAGGTTAATGAACTCACACTAACTTTAATAGTCCGTCCCCCCCCCCATGCATCTTCATGAAGCTAAAGTATTTGCGGGGGCCATGGGGGTGCCGTTTTGAAACAGATGTGGCATTTTGCGCTCGGGCAGCGCACGAAATAAAAGCAAAAAAAAGAAATTACAAAAAAGTTTGATTAATCGCGGTCATATCGCCGCTCTTTCTTTCTGCATCGCCCACCGCCCGTCGATCCTCGGTCGCTCCTCGCCTGGCGCATGCCGCTGAGTCACCGTCACCTCCGCCGGTGCCTTGAAGAGAGTCGAGGCTAGGAGAAGAAAATGGGAGGGATGGGGCGTGCATGAGTGAGAACGAGCAGGAACCAAACTGTGGGTTTTCTGAGTCACCTGGGACAATAGAGGTCTGGGGTGAGGGTGGGAGGAGGGGCAGGGGTGGGGAGGGGGGGTGGGGAGGGGGGAGGTGACATCCCCAAGAGCAGAATTAACAAGCTAGCCAAGGTAAGAGCCCCAGGACTGAGAGAGAGAGAGAGAGAGAGAGAGAACGAGAGAGCGAGAGAGAGAGATAATGTGGGAGAGAGACTGAGTGCGAGGGTGTGTTTGTGTGTGAGAGAGAGAGAGAGAGAGAGAGAGACAGAGATAATGTGGGAGAGAGAGACTAAGTGCAAGGGAGGGTGTGTTTGTGTGTGTGTGTGTGAGAGAGCGAGAGAGAGCGAGAGAGAGGGCGAGAGAGCGAGAGAGGCAGTCATGGTGACAAGCGGGGATGCCAACTCTGTGTGTGTTTGTATGTGTGTGTCTAAAAGTTGGTTTTGTGAGCAGGGGTGTGTTTCTCTGGTGTGCTGCTTGGTTGGCTCCACACGAGATGGAAAAGGTTTCTAAATGGGCAGGTGTATGTGGGTGTGTGTGTGTTTGTATGTCGACGAGGCATGTGAGGCAGAGAGAGAGAGTTGTGTTACAGTGTGTCTGTGTGTGTGTGTCTGTGTGTGTGTATTTAATATCTCCATTTCCCGGTGTGGCCTTAACGACATGACGACTCACT
>OOFB01021939.1:10001-70540 GCA_900323305.1 Trachyrincus murrayi
CCCCGAGCTCCCTGCGCAGGCTCTCCGTCAAACGCTCGCTGGCCTGCAGACGCTCCTGCAGCGTCCGCACCTCCGCCAGGGCAGCCTGGTGCTCCCCCTGTCACAGGGACACAACTTCAGGGGCGCGTCCACAGGGGGGGGAGCTGGCCCACCCCGAGTGCTAACCCTACTAAATCTGTAAGTACATTTTCTTAAGTATTCTCCGCACCGCTTTACAATACACACACTATACAACACACTAAGCGATACAATACACTATAATGTTTTTGCTATAAACCAAAATTATTATTTTCCATTCTCTAACGGGACACCACGGAGTGGTTTATTCCGCTTATACCACAGTTACCAACAATGATTACATATTAGTTTCTGTAATCTATAGCGTTTTTATCGACTTTAATCAGCTAGAATCTTCCGCAGCGCTTTGGGCATATTGTTTTTGCGTTGTCGAGGAAACATCTGGTCGATAGTTGTGTTTGACAGTTGTTTTTAATGCTGGATTTGTAGCGCATTGATTTTGGAACCATTAAAAGCCAGAGGTGTCCCGTCATTGGAAAATAATGTTGGAAAGTTATTGACCAATCAGGATCAAGTATTTAACAATGCTCATACAATACACTAAAATGATAGAGTACTATCAATGCCAAACCTCAGCCACCATTTACCTCCACTGACTTTCTCTTCTCTTCTTCATGTTTCATTTGATCAAATATTTTCTTGACCCGCTCCTTCATCCTTGTGGTTAAGAAGAGACAAAACATATAATAATAAGTCAAGCTTGTTGTGTAGAGGAAACAGTTGAACGACCACCGCCTGGGCTCTCTCCATCATGGATACCTCTCCAGAGCCGAGTCCGTCTCCCTCCCACAGTCGGTGAGAACCTGGACATCTTCCTCCAGCTCTCTGATGCGCTGCTCGTCTTCCTCTTTCTCAGACAGGAGCTGAGTCAGCTCAGAGGACAAGCTCTCTCCCGTCTGCTTCACGTCCTTTCAACGGCGGGAACAGGGGGGGGGGGGAAAGGTGATTTACAGTTGTACTTTTCATCCTCATGTGTGATGTTTTTACTTTGGAAGACTCTTTTTTGATCTTTTGTCTTTTTATCCTCACCTTTGGTGAGACTGTTAAAGTGACTTGTTAGTCATTTACAGTTTTCTTTTTCTCTTTTTATTTATATATTTTTATATCTCACTTCCAATTGTGTTTTATTACCATGTACTCCTGCTTTTAATTGCCCTTTCAAGCACTTTTTGAAAGGTGCCATATCAATTAATTATGATTATTATTAGCGTTACGTCGGACATAGAACTGCATAGCGCATGACTGCGCTATGCAGTTCTATGTCCGACGTAATGCTAATAATAATCATGAAAGAAGGTTGATTCATCGACCCGTTAGTTTGGAAATCAATTACTGCAGCTTGAATATCCGGATGGTCTCACAAGGCCAGGGTTGCACTACCTTGTGTTTCCCCTCCATCTTCCTCAGCTTGTCGCGGTGTTGTCCGAGGTTCTCCCTGAGCTCGGACATCTCCTTCTGCATGGCTCCTCTCTCGCACTCCCACTCCCTCCTCGCGTCCTTGTGTTTGCTCATCTCCGTCTCCTTCTCTCTCTGGGACATCTCCAGCTGTAGCTTAACGCCCTCCTGCTCTCTCATACTGTCCTCCAGTTGTCTCTGGTTAACAAGAGGAGGAGAGAAGCGTGGGAGAAAGCTAATGGATTGAGAAGGACGCAGGGCTCACTTTTGCTCAAACTAATTTTTTTTTTTCAAAGTGCTTTTTGCTGTAAAAACAAAGTGACAATGCTTGTTTAACTATTATATCATGTAGGTCTTGTCCTATAGTCTCACAAATCAGACTTTAGATTAGTAGCAGACAAACTCAAATCTGGGTGAACGGGCCGTTTCACTTTCTTTTGCTTCATATTTGTTTCAACCAATCACGTGGCTGGAGGCGGGGATCTGTAAGCACGTAATTAGCTAACAGCAAACACAAACACGGCCAGCATGAGTAAACTGTAAAGGATGAAAATCAACAGGCCACTGTAGAAATACACTTATTCAGTTCTGAAAGCTTCATCCACTCGCATGAATGAGTTTCTCATTGGTAGAATATCTCCATAACGAAACAGGAAACAAGGCGTAACTCCACCCCTTTCAGGTCTTGGTTTCCGGCCCGGGCTCTGTGCCGTCTTCCCCCCCAGAAGTTCTGCTATAACATAGTAGGACTGCTGGATCCCAGATTAGTCTTGTCCTTACTAACTGGGATGGCAGCTGTCCAACTAACCTGCAGGAGTTGAGCCTTGGGGATGACCAGAAGCATCTCCTCCTCTTCGTCGCCGTCTCCGTCCTCTTCACCCCGCTCCTCTTTCATGGTCTCCAGCTCGTCCAGCGGCTTGGGAGAGCGGAAGGTGAAGTTGCGGCTGCGGGTGCACACCTGCCCGCCCTTGGTCACGTAGACGAACTGGTACTCCACCGGACTGGGGCGGGGCAGGTAGAACGCTGCCCCAGGCCCCAGAGACAACATATTGGTACTTACTATTGTCAGCCAAGAATAGTATATGTCATACCATTAACACACAATGCTGCATAACTAAATATTGGTATAAATATAACTATTATGAATAGTATTGGTGTTTTGTTATAACAAGATACCAATATTTACCAAAAATATATAATATTGGTATAAATATAAATATTATAAAAATGACTAAATAATACTATAGATTTTAGGCTACAACTGATTTTATTATTTACCAAAACCTTCACAAAAGGTGTTCCCATTTTTGAATTTAGTAGAATCACTAAAAAAGAATGGCTTGCTTTATAACCTGAAAAAAACCCTATTACCCTGAAAAAGTGCACAGCAGTGGACATGGGCCCCTGCAGCATAGCCCTCAGGAACGAGAGCCCAGGTGTACGTACGGTAGTCCTTCACTGAAGACCAGCCCACCTGGAACACCCACACAGTTCAGATCATACATTCACACCACGGCACACGAGAAAATCATTAGGGGGGGAAAAAGGCTTGCAGGTGCCTCTTGCATGGTCCTTTTTTTTTTACCTGGAAAAGCCCAATCCAGTCGTTGCTACTCCAGGGATGCTCGGGGGTGAGGCTGTAGTGGCACTCCACCCTAGTCTCAGGGAAGTACATTTGCCCCACATTACGAAAGACCACGCTGGCCTGGTCCTCCATGGCGATGCTGCTGCTGGCTACGCTGTAATGTTTTCCACTTTGAGGCCAGCCGAGAACAGGTGGTGAAAGACGATAGTTTGTTTAGGACTGGCATGCTGCATGGTCATAGTGCTGGGAGGTCTACGCTTCCAAGATATGTTTGTAAACAACACTAGTCTCAATGTATTTGACACACAAATACACAGATAGTGTATAGTTCATAATACCGCTGAATGTAACAATGGCCATTCTTGAAACCACACGTAAGTTACTGAACTTGCTTTATGCTATGCCAAAAAGGCTTCCAAAAAGCTTCATTTCAGTAAAGGTTCATACACGTTTACAACATGGTTGTGTGGTTATGGTTCGATATTTAAAATATTTCTGTTCAGATAAAAAGGAGCACATTATAACGTAAACTAAACATGTAACACATGTAACAATAGCTCTCCATTGTTATAATTGTGACTATTGACTGATTTAGTTCTTAACAAAGTTGTTAATTTCATGTATAACTTGTTAAAACTTACCTGAAGAGTGGTTCTTAAGGTGTCCCGAAAAGGCTACCTTATTAAATGGTGGGCTGCATCTGCCTTTGAATTCATAGAAAGTGACCAGTCATCCTGTCAGATGCAAGACTTGTAGCATGTGGACAGTGTACCAACATGTTGCACTCATGGGAGATGGAGTCCCAGAGAACACAATACGTCACACATACCAATGTGGTGCTCTTCAAAGTATAGACTACATCTCCCATTTCAGAAAGGCTATACGGTGATACATGGATTTGGCTGCTAGTGCATTAGGTGTTGCACAATGTTTCTCAGTAGAGAAAAAGTCCCACTGGCCACTTATAAATAGCATAAAACTGCCAGCTGTCTGAATGCCATTTAAGTTACTAGCACTAAACCCCACAGTTTAACAGCAATATTTGCTGTCAATTATCCAATCATGCAATGGAGATCTAATGTTTGTATATGAGGTGAGAGCTGTGTAAAATATATATAGTTTCACAGTAAGTAAGGACAAAATTAAGAACAGGCTTTCTCCGCAATTGAGAAGTGTTACATCCCTGAACGGTTTCATTATGAACACATTTCTAGCGAAAATCCAAGATATAAAAACCCAGAACAATTTGTTAAAAGTTTAAAAAGATCACGTTTATTGATGAAACAACAAGTGTTAAATGTTACCAAATATCTGTCTGATGGCAGACTAGCGAGTTGCAAGGAGAAGAGTTTTTGGAGGACTGGGAGGAAGTGGATGAGCCAGCAGAATCGAGGGAACCAGACGTTAGTGCCTCATGAGAGAACAGCGATGAGCGCCACAGACTGTTACTCGCTACATTTCTCACTGAGAACTGGCATTCTCTCGATTCATTTTCACCTTATGTGTGACGTCTCCAACTCACCCACAACAGTGGGTTATTGCAATTAAAATAAAGTAGTGTAGAGTGCATAGCAGCAGGACAAAATGGAATGACCCCTAAAGTATAGGCATATCAAGAAGAGACTAGGCACATCAGTGCAGTTTTGTTGAACTGTTAATAGTCTGATCGATTTTCAGAATCCCTTTCCCCGAGCAGTGATGATTGTGTATTTCCATCATCAATAAATGATGATGGACATTTATGACGTCTTCGAAAAGATCCCATTCCATGGGATCCCATTAGTTAGACTAAATGCATTACTATTTACTAATTTATGAAAAATCGAATAAGGAGCCTTTAGGGGTTACGCATCTTGCTACAGGCTGATACTGGGGATCAAACCCAGTAAATGTTGGCCACTAACTTTCTCCAAGAATGAAAAATATATAAAAAATAAAAGATGACATACATACATACATGATGGTATTTTCAAATGTCTCACTTCAAGGTATTAAGACATATTGCACATATTGCAGAAAACCTCCACAGCTCAGAATTTACAGAATGTAAGAAAACATTGTCTTTCAATTACTTTGAAATACCTTTGAATGCAATAGATACATCTATTCAATGCATAGTATACTTCTCAAACTGCAAGACGGGTCGTAATGACTTTTACAACAAAAGAAAACAAGAAACCTAACCTATAGGCTTAATATGCTACCTGAGCATACTTCAAGAAACGAGTCGCAGTGCAGGTGCAATTCCAAATGAATAGCTGTGAAAACACTCCCTTGAGATATATTAGTGTCAGAAATAGAAAAAGAAAGCGTTTCAGCTATTGTGGTGAAGAGGTACTGCTTAACTTAACCTTCTGGAATTGACAGGGTCATAGGTCCCAAGTGCAGGGAGTTCGATATACACACTGGCTCCACGATGAGACAGTTTACACAGCAGTAGAAGAGGTACACGTCTATGTTAGGAGGGTTAGGTCACTCGTTTCTCAAAAGAGCGAGAACACCTAGTTTCTCCAGTGTGGCCATGGCCACCTCCGCCCAGCCCTTATTGGCTTGTGGGTTCCTGGGAGAGGGATGATGCCCTCTACCCTCACGGTACTACCGGCCGCAGCCAGAGCTCGCCGCGCCCGCTGCTCTGCCACCCGTCCAACGCCGACCACCATGGTGACCCCCAGGGCCTCAACTGCCTGGCACAGTGCAATGTCGCAAAGTGCCAGCAGGGCGTTGCGTTCATCTACATGCAGCTCAGGGGGTGTAAGATTCTTGCCGCTTTCAGCCATGAACATGAGCGGGCACAGGTTGTGCACAAAGCAGTGGCGGAAGAAGTGCTCAGGCTGCCCACATAGCTTCTGGAAGAAGCCCCAGAAGCGGGCTCCGCTCACTTCACTTTGCGTGCAGGCGAGGCCGGTGATGCGTCTCTTGGGATGCTCGTCAGCGGGGTGACCCACGTCCCCCGTGATGCCAAACCAGTCGCGAACCGCGTTGACCTCACCAAAGGGGACCTGGAGAAGGGAAAAAACAACAACAACATTGTATTTAAACGTTTGTCTCTTAACGTGAAGTTGATAGCCTAGTTATAGGCTATGCGTGCCTATCAACATTAAACTATAATATAAGTGAAATAATTAGTTGTTACCATCGATATATCTACGGAATGTCAGCAAAGCATCGAGGAATGTCGTGAATCTTAGGACTCACCCCCGTCTGTGCCATCCCGAAAGGCCCGGGATTCATCCCTAAAAACAGAACACTTTGGCCCCCGTGACAGTACTTCTGCACGAAGGAGCGATGCGTCTCCCAGGCGTACTCCACCGGGTTGTATATGTACCGCACGGGCTGGCCGAACGCCAGTCTCTTAAGGTGGACATTCAGCTCCAGTTCAATGTCTAGAAATCTTGCGCTCGGTCTTTTGATATCCGAAGGTGTTTCGTTCTCGTTCATGTCACCGGGCGTTTCACTGACATTCATTTTCGCTGTCCGTTTCATAAATACAACGCATAAAACGTATGATCCTACACTCATCAGTATTCCTCAAATGTTAGCCATTTGCAGTGGATGCGGTCGTCTATCATCTTCATTGGTTGTTTCTCTTTTGTATTGTTCTTCTTCGGGGGGGGGGGGGCAGCCAGGTAGAGGCGCGCCCACAGTGCCCCCTATGGGGCATAACAATTCCTACCAAAACATCACCTTTTAAACTAAACGTTTTCTGAATAGCTACTTTCCACATTGGAGCCAAACCATAACACATTACTTCATCAATCATCAAATTAATATTCACCAATTAAAATATCTTTTACAAATTATTTTATTTCAGCATAATAGTAAGAAGCCTCTCCTCTCATACAGTTGAAACTAATTGGATCACAAGGGTACATATTAGTTAGCCCATTTTTACAATAATCAATGTAACATTTTTAGGAAGTTATTCTTATGCACTCATTTCTGCCTACACAAAATAATCAATATCAAGATCCTATTTTAACTGAGGACCATAACTCTGCATGCAAGACTAATAAAGAAAACGACTAATCTGTGATAGCTACTGTTATGCTGTTGCTTATCTAATACCATTATCAATATAATCACTACAAATACCAGGGACTTTGTATAATAACAAAAAAAAAACATTTTGCGTGGTACTACTGCCACTAATGGCAAAATTACATACTGGGCTCTCAACTGTACTGATCCAAATTGTTCTGTGCACCTTCTCGTGTCAAGTTGAGGAGAAATCGGCTCTGTCTAAAACCTAGAATCTAGTACAGTCTGAAGGAAAAATATCAGTATCTCTTTTTTTTGTCTTTTTTTCCTTACACTCCAGTGTTCACAATTTCATCAGAATTAAAAAAAAAAGAAAAAAAAAAAGGTCCTTGAAACAGTCATCAAAATGTAACAGATAAATTCTCAGACAACACAATGACTTGCCCAAAGAATTCTCCTCCTATAAACATATGATCAGAGACTCAAGGATTCTATTGCATTTTAACAATGAAACTGATAATTAAAAATAAAAAAAATAAAAATAAAAAATACAGTTAGGATTTAACAGGTGAAGTCAATTTTGATATTGCCCTTTAACCATTCCGGTACAGTGCCGTTATTCATTTTACTCTGCCCATGATACGATCGAAGTTCTCCGTGGGTTAAAGTAATCGTTCGTTACAATATCGTTTAGCACTACAATGATTACTCGTGTATCTGCACTTATTTAAGGCTAAGCCCATGAAACATAACAGACATCCATTGTACACACCAACCACATAATATTTGGATACAAATGCAAATCGTTAGTGTGTGTGTGTGTGTGGCAGGGTCAAGCACATGTTGACTCTGCTCTTAGCCTCCAGCTGGCCAGAGCATTGCAGTAAGGGGGTGTGGGGGAATAAAAAAAACGGAACTATTGACGACTCGCAAGGAGCGGTCAAACTCCCCTAGCTGAATCATGATCATCATCATATAATGGTTATGTTGTATTTGATCAGTAACAATGACTTTCAAAACTAAAAATGCCTCTCCTGCCGAGGGAAGACAACGCTGAATATTTTGCAGACAAGTTTGTGGCGCCGTTGAAACGATCCCTTGGTGAAAAAGGTGGCCTTGTCTTAGTAAATATATCTGAAGCACAATAATAAACAATCAGTTAAGAAAAAAAGGCAAATGAATACAGGAAATAAAAAGAAGCACACTAAGGCCACAAGATTTTGTATTAACGCCCGCCCCCCCCTCCCCGCGAATGTCACACTTGAGAATCTGTACATGAAGAAAAACTTTTAAAAAAAACAGGGATTTGCTGGAGCGGCCAACCATGATCTATGGGGGAAGGGGGGGGGGGGTTGTAGAGATGAATGGATGCTATGGTACTTTCGCACCTCTGTACATATGGTGGTCGAGGTACACTTAGCAGAGCTCTGGGCGGAGGGGGCTGTCATCCTGTGCCGCTTCCTGAGTCATCAGCACATGACAGGAGATACGCGACGCAAAACATGGGACACGCGCCACTGTGACCCTTTCAGCTGGGAGCCACAACCGGATCCGACTGGAACACATCTTTACACGCTTGATGCCGTGTTAAGCAGTAGAATTCTTTTTTTCTTCTTCTTAAAAATAACCCCCCCCCCCCCCCCCCCCACCCCTCCTTTTCTGTATTACAGCAGCAGAAAGGACATACATGAACCGGCTGCTAATTTGCTGTTTCTATTCATTTTGTTCAACAATTACATTCAAATAAAAGTTTTTTTTTCCTTCTTCTTTTACAACAGTTTGAGTTTTGTCAATAAAAACAAAAAGAAAACATATTTAGATCAGATGGTGCTTACCAAGACTGTTAATATGGAATGGGACAGCACACGACTATGAGCATTAGTCCAAAAGGTAAGCCATCATCGCTTTAACTCACACTATGCTTGAAACCATTTCTCAGCACTGAAAGCCACAATGCAGTCAAGATGAATTAAAAAAAGGGGGTTTTAACCATCTGACCTGCAATAGTACAATAGCTATTTTTTAAACTTGTTATTTACTGTACAAAATGGGCATAAGAGCAACAAAAAAGCAGGTCGTTCACATATTTTCTCACCACTATATACAACCGCACATCGCCCCATTGCCAAGGTGTCAGGATGCACAACACTGAGTTACCTTCCCCAGAGTACCACCGAAAAGCAGATATATCTGAATAACAAAACGTTTAGCAAAATAAAAATCAATAGATTAAGTACAAAACAGGACCACTGCTTAATCACAGAAAAGTCTGCCTTTTTTTTTAAAAAAAAAAGAAAAAAAAGTTGAAAGAAACACAGTAAAAAGACAAAAACTAAAAACTAAAATAAAATAAAACACAGAAATGTCCCTCTTCATCAGTTTTCCCCTCCCCTCCCAAAGAGTTGAGCTGCGAGGTCAGCCTGTGCTAGAATGGGACGCCATCCAGCACAGAGCTGAGGAGTAGAGACCTTGTGGCGTGTCCCGTCTCTGGCCATGTTGCGAACGGAGGGTGGAATGTCAAACGGCCAGCCGACCGGGCGGAGGGTGCAGGGGGCTCCAGGTGGGCGGTGCCGGCGGGGGCTCCTGGGAGTAGGGCCGTGGGTCGCAGCACGGCTGGTTCTCCACCTTGGCCACGCCGCGGCCCTGGCACAGTCGCCGGTGCCGTAGCAGCCGGTCTGTCCGCGAAAAGTTCTATTTGGGACAAGGGATGCACATGGGAAGACAGCGGTTAACGGTGAAGTGGTGGTGCCCTTGAACGCCGCTAACCCAATGTCCGAGTTAAACAGATGCGATAAATTAGGTTTACCCGTCGTACCGGACTTCAACACAACAAATAGGCCCTATTGAGTGTCCACTGCAATGTTCTCCCAAGCGTTCTACAAGTCTAGTCTATAGCTAATGTAGATTACATTACACCTGGTTTCGTTACTGTAAACATTTAGCCATTTTGCTAAATCTGCAAACGATTGGAACATATTCACGCCTAGTCCTCCTAGACAAAAGGGAACACCATTTGGATTATTTAGTCTCCATTTCAATCTGAAAATAATACTCAGGCCAACATTACATGCTAGGGATGGCACGATACTACTTTTGAGTTTCCGATACGATAACGGAACCTTAAGTATCTGCCGAAACCGATCCGATATGCCAATGTTTTTTTTTTCTTTCATTAAAAAGCTCACTATTAGAATAGCCCATTTACTAACTTTGAAAAATATGAATAAATGGATACATAGATGACTTAATTGTATGCCATATAACATTCTTTCTTTATGAAGTCCCTTAAAAATGTACATTCTGTGGCAGATCACACTACATAATACACAGTGATACACATAATACACAGACAACAGCGAGACTTATGAATGGTTAGAAATGACGTGTATAGTAGTTGTGATCCTACAGATCTGCCACACATTCAGAAGTCAGTTTTGAATAGACAATTAACTTTATAAAATATAATACTATTGCATTAGCTTTTCCGGCTGAATAGCAGCTTTGATTTAGCAACAAGAAAAGTTGGGTGAGGAAATAAATATATATATCAGAGCTATGCAGACTCCAGCCACCGATGCCACATTTTAGGCCAGTATCGGTCCGATACAGATCCCCAGCATCGGATTGGTGCATCCCTATTACATGCCATTATATGATGTTTTTTTAGTAGTGTTACGCTGCCAGATTAACCTTCACACAAAAGATAACATCAGCTTACATGTTGATTCAAGCCTTTGCAGACAAATATGGGTATTTCAGTCTCAGACAAGAATGTTCGAATGGGGCATTCAAAGGGCAGCTTTCATTTTACGAAACTTCTGGTTTATCCAGACTTGAGTTCTGGATGTGTGGATAAAGACTACTCTTACAGAGCAGTATGGACACTTCGAGCACCTACAAACATCGAGAGGTTTTATGTATCCCCTTCCATCTCACGTCCTCACATACCTGCTGGCATCGTTCACACTGGTAAGGCTTCTCTCCGCTGTGGACACGTTTGTGTCTCTCCAGGTGGTAGCGCTGGATAAACCTCATGTCACACATGTCACAAGCAAATGGCTTCTCTCCTGAAAGAGCACACAAACACAGTCAATGAAGCTTATTCAGGTTCCCCTAGCAGCAATAATAATAATAATAACAACAACAACAACAATACTAATAATAATAAAACTGCATGCAATTTGTGGTCACCGGTTACATTGGCAACAAAAACTAAACATCTAAAAAGTTAAAACTCACTCTAATGATGACATTTAATTATTTTTCTACTTTCAACTGGTTCAGTATATAATATAATTAATATCTTAAAATGCCTCGTCATCAACTCAGTATGTGTAGATCAGAGTGGAATTTCAATTATTTTTCAAATCTATGAAACACGTTTCCCCCCCCGTCCCCACCCCCGTTCTAATAACTTTTTAGGCTGGTTCAACATCCCATCAAATGACTTGACAATCCAAACTCGAGTTTGTTGTTTTGATTAAAATATAAGAGCCTTACTCGGTTGTGTGGGCACGGTAAACGAACGCATACCCGTGTGAGTGAGGCTGTGTCTCTCCAGGTGGTTACGCTGAATAAACCTCATGTCACACATGGAACAAGCATACGGCTTCACCCCTATACACACAGAGCAATGCATTAGCCCTATCCTCAAACAGTACAAAAACACACAACTTACAAGCTCAAGCTAGCCCTGGGCCCCCAAGATCAATTCATAGTTACGTTCCATCCCTAATCTAGGATCTAGGTGTGAAACTCTTTAAGAGACATGCAAAGGGATTTCTAAAATGTTTAAAAATATGACAAACTGCTTAACTAGCATATCTGACTAAATGTACATAAATTATATAAACCCTAACACTAAAGAGTCTAAGCTCTTAAAGTAACATGCTACGTCCAATAAGCTGGACATTAGTGCGGTTTTGATTACCCTCTAGTATTATTGGCACATGTAGGGTAACTAGCTAAAAAGGCTGTAAAAAGAATAAATATACGTATATCAAGTGGAAGAATCCTGCATTACCCAAACTTAAACAATCGATTCTACCAAGCAATAGTGATCTGACCTCTAGCTGCATAATACCTGAAACCAAAGCATACCAACCATGCCAATTCTTAATCCTCAAGGACATTTCCTTAAACATTGAACAAAAATCATCAAGTTCAACAGTTTGAAAAGGCTCTGATCGTCACACATGTCACTATGAGAGTAGCATTTAGCACTACTGCTGCAACATCACTTGGGAACCAAATACTCCACATGCAGGTTAACTTTAATCAAGAATCTAATGCACCGAACAGATGCCAGTAAGATATGACAAGAAACTCCACTACCTACCTAGTCCAATTACATCAACAAGCAGTCAATAACCTGATCAACTTCCTCAAAGCTACCTATGCTCTTGCAACCAATCAGACCACTACCATGGGATCTATCAACAACAAAAGCTCCAATGCACACCAGGTTGCTAGTTTATTGGGCACATGAGTCTGGGCGACCTCCTCTCCTGTCACCAGTAGTCTGGTGGTTGCAGTGTGATACGGGGGGTCATGATAGCCACCAAATTATTGAACATCATTGCCAATTATGTTAAACCCTTTCAGACAACAGGTGATCCACATTTGGCTCAACGTTTTGTTTGCCATCGTGTCAAAAGGCATGTGTCACCACTGCATAGTTGTAGCAACTAGTTTTCATTGCTTCAGTGGCCTACAGTCCCCATATGTGAACCCCATCCAGCTACTTTGGGATGAAGTGGAAAGGCCCTTAGGGCAACAAGACTGTTCACAAGTCGAACTAGCAGCAACTGTGAAGTAATTGTGCCGTGTTCCTCTCTGCATGG
The DNA here is from genome assembly GCA_900323305.1 of Trachyrincus murrayi. Taxonomy (NCBI): domain Eukaryota; kingdom Metazoa; phylum Chordata; class Actinopteri; order Gadiformes; family Macrouridae; genus Trachyrincus; species Trachyrincus murrayi. The sequence continues at coordinate 22,881 of OOFB01021939.1, forward strand.
TACAGCATCTCCAGACAACACAGCTAGCGTCTTGTACTATCCACCAAAAAGTTCAAAAGTGTTTGAACTCTTCATCTAAACTATTTGTACACTTCCACTTTTTTCTTGGACTTTCCCAAAGCCCTGTGTAAACTACAGGGGTGCTGCTGTAGCATGGACGTTTACTACATTTAGATAGGAATATGCCTCTTTGTGGAGTAATGTATACGACATCCAACCCAGTGGTTTGTTGTCAATTGAAGATTTTTTTCAGAAATTACGGGAATGCCCAAACATAAATCAATATTCGAAATTGTTATTTTGGAGAGAAATCCCAAAATAAACTTGTCAGTCAGGGACATGCTGTATAATCACAGACTAATTGTGTTTAACATTAGTTCAGTTCTGAGTGACAAGTGCCAGGAAAAACCGATGGGCCTTAGTACTTTCTATATGCCCTCAACTATATTCGGGTTACATGTTTTTACAGCCTTTTTAGCTTGTTGTCAAAAGTGCCAACAATTAGGGGGACGCACCACATTTACTGATTAGAAATCTCTTACGAGAAAACCTATAATTCCTCAAATATGGCCCAAAAACTAAAGCGGCCAGGGTGCACGGACGCATACCCGAGTGAGTGAGGCTGTGTCTTGTCAGATGGTAACGCTGAGCAAACCTCATGTCACATATGGTGCAAGCATAAGGTTTCACACCTAAATGTAAAGCATCAATACATTATTTTCAGCCATGGTAATTATCCCTTTCAGATTTAATTAGAGCCGCAGTTGAATGCTACATTTGCAATCAATTGAAAACAATTGGTTGGATAGGATTTTGGGTTGTCAACATTTGTACCAATTTTTCTGATATTAAATGTCTTAAATCCACAATTATGAAAACAAAATCATGTACTGTTTGTGGGCGTATGCATACCCATATGAGTGACGCTGTGCCTCGCCAGATGGTAGCGCTGAAAAAACCTCATGTCACACATGGTGCAAGCGTAAGGTTTCACACCTAAACGACCAGAGCATCATGTGTTAATTTTATAGCTGGTTTGAAAAATGATGCAATTTCTTTTTGTTGCATTAAACAAAAAAAAGTCAATAAAGCCTTAACAGGGAAAATCACTGAAATGTCAGTTGAGACCCTATCAGTTTTTGTCTCCTTGTAACACAATTAGTTAGCTAGCATAGCACAGCTCCATAGTGGTTTTCACGCAAAGCAATGGAGATGAATAGGGTCGCATTTCTTCCAGTTAAGTAAATTTGATCATATGATGTAAAAAATGTCTGAAACATGCATCATACAGCATAATCCAAGTTTTCTTTAGCCAAATTCAAAGGATTGATATTTCCAATGTATATAGCAAATCTTCCTTGAAATCGAAAAAAAACCATGATTCAGCTCCTGCAGTCCACACCCTTTTCATCAAATGTTACGCAGAAGCGTCAGCTTCCAAGGCACTTTTGGGACGGACATTAATTAATTTGACCCTATTCATTTTGATTGCTTTTCGAGAGCCTGGTAGCCAAACTCTCCTTGTGTTAGAAGGAGACAGGGCGACTAGGCAATGGCAGTATTTTGTTTTGGGATTCAGTGTTCTTTTGAAAAGGGTGGTTTTTTTTGTTATCAATGGCTAAATTATGACCCTGAACATCTGGCTTTTACATTGCTCGTCTCTGATTAAAAAGGGGTACTGAAATCCACTTAAAACAACTAGATGCAAGAGTAGACCTTATTAGTACATTAATACAGTCATTTAAAACTAAATCAAGGACAAATATATGCTATTCCTGGGTATTAATCGGCAGACACATACCCATATGAGTGAGGCTGTGTCTCGCCAGGTGCTGACGCTGAAAAAACCTCTTTTCACACATGGTGCAAGCGTAAGGTTTCACACCTAGACGACCAGAGCATCATGTTAATTTTATAGCTGGTTCGGAAAATGCAATACATTTTTTAGCATTAAAACATAATATTAGAAGGAGACAAAAAGGGCAATAGGATTGACTGCAATGGGGCGAGTAGACTGGCAGTATTTTGTTTTCAGATAAATTGTTCTTTTGAAAAAGGTCGTTTTTCAATTTCGGCTGCCATTTGTGGTCAATGGCAAAATTCTGACCCTGAACATCTGCCCTAAAAATGGGTACTTAACGTGATGGACAACAGGATCTAAAAAGGCTAAATAACCATAACATATCACAGATGGATGTATCCACTTACACACCTACCAAATATCTTGTCAAGTAAATGTCAAAAACTATATTAATATACGTCTCAAAGTCAGATAATATACTCCGCCTTGGAAAGACTCATGATTGTAGGGCCGTGGTCTGAATCCCCTCTCGCCGGTTTGTGTAGTTTGTACTAGGGTTCGTCTCGATATTGCCGTTTCATTAATTATCAGATATCAGCCTGTGAACATCGTCCACCTCCGATATTAAAAATAATGCGTGTCCCCTATGCCTATTAAGTGCGCCACTGCACTGCTGGAATGTGATCAGCGATGCTCGCTTTTCCCCCTCTGTTTAGAGCAGCTAGTAGTTTTTACTGCTACTTTATTTTCTTGTTTTAACAAGATCATTTTCATGCCATATATCTGCCAAAGCAGTGAAAATAACATTTGTTTTTGTTATATTTCTGTAGTAGTTTAACGTTCAACATTAGGTGGCTTGGACTTTAGGCTGGAGGGAAATCATTGATTAAAGGATCAATTATAAAACTGTTTGGCCTACGAAATACATCCAAATCAGCCGTTTATCATTTCTCAGAAGTGAATGTAGGCATAATGGAGCTGTTTTCAGACAACTTACACAACATGATAGGTACCTTGGACGTGCTATTAATTAGTTACACAATATCATCCAAAAATTATTTTCGTTATATCCTTACGTGAAAAGGGGAAAAAAAAATGGCACGAAATCTCGCTATGACGTGGTACTAGGTTTATCTTTACGTATCCAGTGAGGGATTAATGAGTTCAGCGCTCTGTCATTGTCCTTTCCAAAACACAGCCGGTTGTTGTAGCCGGCTCGCACCCTGCAAAGCTTTAAGAAAACGGCGAGGCTTCATATTTCAGACTGATGAACTTTATTTAATTCCAATCATGAGCATGGCATTGAACTCAACTTGCGTAACTTTTAATCATGTCTACACCTTCTTATAATACATCCATGGTCTCTCTGCATACTCAAGTTTCCCCCTGAACTCCCCTCACAGGCAAAATAAAATGAACACCGTCAAAGTAAAGGTCCCACAGGCTAAAAGTAAAGTTTAAAATAAAACGCTTCTTGGGGCTGTTAAGAGTCTAGCCACTTTTTAAATTGTATTCTTCGTTTAGAAAATCAAGAATGGATAAATAAAAATGAAGTAAATTAGTTCTTCATTTAAATGGCAGTAATGCATCCTTTAATAATTATTATTTTTCTATTTGGCATGATTTGTTTTGCATTTAACAATATTAAATATGGGCATGGAATATCGGTATTGGCAGCCTAAGTCAATAAAATATTGGTATTTGTCCCAAAAAACCCACATCGGACATTCCCTAGTTTGTACATCCTCAAAGTCTGAAACACGGTAGCTTCATTCAGCTGCACCATCGCCTTAATGTAAGTGCAAGGTAATTGGTCACCCGCTTGGCTACGTAGCCAGGAGGGTTAATAGACTCCACCCATTCAGTTGGCTTGAAGGAATAGACGGAAATCGATAAGACTGAAATTAGGCGAGATCATTTTATGATGCTTAATGCACACCTTGATAACTCATAATTAAAGGTAAATTACAGATTTCTGTTGTCCATCACTTTAAATCCACTTAAACAACTAGATGTAAGATTAGACCTTACTATTAGTACATTAATACAGTCATTTAACACTAAATCAAGGACAAATATATATGCTATTCCTGGGTATTAATCGGCAGACGCATACCCATATGAGTGAGGCTGTGTCTCGCCAGGTGCTGACGCTGAAAAAACCTCTTTTCACACATGGTGCAAGCGTAAGGTTTCACACCTAGACGACCAGAGCATCATGTGTTAATTTTATAGCTGTTCGAAAAATAATGCAATTTATTTTTTAGCAATAAAACTTTAAAAAATGTATTATGAAGCCTAATGGGTAAAAATCACTCGATGTCAGTTGAGACCCTAGTGCAGTTTGTCTCCTTGTAACAGTGAGTTAGCGAGCTAGCATAGCGTAGCTCCATAGCAGTTTTCACGCAAAGCAATGGAGATGAATAGGGTCCATTTCTTCAAGTTAAATAAATCGGATAATATGACGAAAATAGTCTGAAACATGAATCATACATCATAATCCAAGTATTCCTTAGACATTTCCAACATGTAGAGCAAAAGAAAATCTTCCCTAAAATCCATGTATTTTGAAATAGAAGAACCACACAGAACCATACGCATCCAAGGCACTTTTAGAACAGAAATGAATTGGACCCCATTCATTTTGATTGCTTTTCGAGAACCTGCCAGCCAACTCTCCTTGTATTAGAAGAAGGCAAAAAGGGCAATAGGATTGACTGAAATGGGGCGAGTAGACAATGGCAGTATTTTGTTCTGGAATGAAATTTTATGTTGAAAAAGGTAGCTTTCCGATTTCAGCTGCCATTTGTGGTCAATGGCAAAATTGTGACCCTGAAAATCTGCCTTTACATTGCTTGTCTCAGATTTAAAAGAGGTACTTAAATCCACTTAAACAACTAGATGCAAGATTAGACCTTACTATTTAGTACATTAATACAGTAATTTAGAATTAAATTAAGGACAAACATATGCTATTGTTGGGTATTAAAAACAGCAGACGCATACCCATATGAGTGAGGCTGTGTCTCGCCAGGTGATGTCGCTGAAAAAACCTCTTGTCACACATGGTGCAAGCGTAAGGTTTCACACCTAGACGACCAGAGCATCACGTGTGTTAATTTTAAAGCTGGTTCGAAAAATAATGCAATTTATTTTTTAGCACTGAAACATTAAAAGGAATATGTAAATGAAGCCTAATAGGGCAAATCACTCAATGTCAGTTGAGACCCTATTGCGGTTTTTGTCCCCTTGTAACACAAGGAGTTAGCTAGCTAGCATAGTAAAGCTCCGTAGCGGTTGTCACGCAAAGCAATGGAGATGAAAAGGGTTGCATTTCTTCCAGTTGAATAAATTGGATAATATGACGGAAAAAAATCTGAAACATGCATCGTAATCAAAAGTATTCTTTAGCCTGCTCCAAAATATAGATTTTCAACGTATAGAGCAAAAACAAATCTTCCTTATAATCAATGTTTTTTGAAAAGAAAACGACAATCTAAGTTTCCGCTCCCGCAGTCCACACCCTTTTCATAAAATGTTATGCAGAACCAGCCGCTCCCATGGCACTTTTGGAACAGAAATGAATTGGACCCTCATATTGATTGCTTTTCGAGAACCTGCTAGCCAACTCTCCTTGTATCAGAAGGACAAAATGGGCAATACGATTAACTGAAATGGGGCGAGTAGACGGGCAGTATTTTGTTTTGGGATTAATTGTTCTTTTGAAAGGGGTAGGTTTTCAATTTCGGGTTGGCATTTTGTGGTCAATGGATAAATTCTGACCCTGAATATCTGCCTTTTTACATTGCTCGTCTCAGATTAAAAAGAGCTGCTTACATCCACTTCAACAACCAGATGCAAAATTAGACTTACTATTAGTACATTAATACAGTCATTTAAATGTCAAGGACACATATATGCTATTCTTGGGTATTATTGGCAGACGCATACCCATATGAGTGAGGCTGTGTCTTGCCAGGTGGTAGCGCTGAAAAAACCTCTTGTCACACATGGTGCAAGCGTACGGCTTCACCCCTATACACACAAAGCACCAACTTTAGCATTACAAAAAGAAATTCAACTGCCAAAAATGATCGGTATAACTTTACTAATCCAAAAGGTTTAGTAAAGTTTGGTTGCTCTCATCAGCGCGTCCAACAGAATATTCCAGTGTGTCAAAAAAATATACACCCACTTTCCAATTCGACCATTCAATAATTTCATTAAAAAGAAATTCGATGAAAATCGTAATTGGGATAGGGCCAATGTTCAAATTAACAATGCGTGGGGGACAATGGAGACAACATGTTTGGGGAAAAAAATGTCGAGTCGTTTACAACCTGCCAAAAGCTAGATAATGATTGTGCCAAATTTGAATTCCTCATGCACATTCCAACTGGGTTTCAGTATAATACTACTTCAGCTTATTTACACACAATCCATAAATAATGCTACTTGGAGAATTTCTTTTAAGGGGAAATGTTTGTTTTTCACGCTGATCACAAAAAAGTAAGACAATTTTAGGCAGTTGGTAAACATCTGTACAAAACAGAAGGTTTGACATGCTTCGAGAGGGGTTATGGTGCCTTTGAGTTACTGTCTGAGTTTAGTCTGTCATTTAATTTAATTCCATTGTAGAAAAATGTCCCTTTGTACAATTCCATAATGATAGGATTGTTTTTATTGATTGGACTATAAACAAGGTTGAATGAGAAATAAACTAAATTCAGATTAGGGCCAGGAACAATTTTGGTTGAGATGTAGAACCTGACTGAATGACAGTGAACTCCATAAGTAGTTAGACAGCACTATTTTAACATCTACACAGGTTCCCTGTTCTTGCATGAGAACTAAAAGTTGAAGGTTGATGCAGATAGTTTGTTATATTGGTATTTTCAGGTATATGTATGCTATTAAAAGATTTTTCCTTTTTTGCAATTAATAAAAAAAGATTCAGACATATTTGATTAATTTAGCATAAAAAAGTTAAAAGATAAACTGCATGCATAGGATTGATGGGAGCCTTATCCTGGAGACCAGTGTTTTGGTGGCCTGAATAGGGACATTATACATGTACTGTTGTCCCACTGTTTATCTGCATTGTTCTACCTATTCTATCATTAGTTATCTTGTGTACTGGGCAACTATTTTGCTATAATTCATTTGATCTTATTTAAATGTTGGCCTGTGTGAGATGTATGTATGAAAATAAACTATTTAAATAAAGCTGCCACAATGCAAATACCCGATTTTTAGTATGACAACATATAAAACCTTTGTCATTTAGGCAATTTTGCCTCAATGCAGATGCAGGGGAAACTCAGTCACCGCTGAATACAGTGTCTAGATTAAGTTTGCAGACATGAAAATGAACATTATCATTAATGTATACTTACTACATCAATAAAATGTTGGTGCCTTGACATGGTCAACTACAGTTTCAAACAATCTGTTTTTCCATTATGTGTCACTGACATTCCAATCCAAAGTTTAATGTATAAAAGTTGTGCTGCTGTCTCGGTACTTGCGGAGCTTACTGCAGATGCAGCTTAATCAGGAGGTATCGATCAAGTACATGAATAGCAGTACAAACTCGAGTTTGATGCAGCCATAGAAGAGTCAATATTGGGATCATGCACGACCCAAGAGAGGGCTAAAAGTGTCAATAGTTAATGAGAAAGGACGTACCGGTATGAGTCAGACTGTGTCTCTCCAGTTGGTAACGTTGGATAAATCTCATGTCACACATGGTACATGCGTATGGCTTCACTCCTAAACAAAGCACAAAACATATTAGCCATATCATAATTCACATCTTTGAATATGGAGATAAGACATTGACACAAAATATATTAAATTGCTTCAGTTGTATGTTCAATTAAATATCAAATATACAATTATATCAGGAACTTGATAATTGCACTTCTACACATAATCCATTAAAAAGCTCATTACACTCAAAAGTATGGATACTAAAGACATCAAAACATTAAATAGCAATATTGTGATTTTGTTAAAAATATTGTGAAAAAGTTAACAATGAACCAAACCAGTGAAAATAAATATAATCACTGATTAATGTACTTACACCAGAAACGGTAGCCTCCAGTTTATGAACTCTAAATGGCATTTGATGTCCAAAATGGCAATACTTTTTGTGCAATGTGCTTTGGATCGATGTGTGTAAATAAGACTAAAATTATTACTACACATGCAAATGTCGAAAGACAATATTCAGCAGAAAAGCACGTTTTTGGCAAAAGGATACCAGGGCCCTTTTAAGTGGACAGTTTCCAACAAAGCCTTATTAATTTGTATCTCTATCTCTCTTTATTGCATTATAAGGAACTCTTATAGTATTCATTTTTTTTTTTTTTTTTTACACAAGTTTATCATTAGGAGAGAAAAAAACAAGCATATTGTAAAAATAGGGATTTACAGTAGAGGGAAATCAAATAATACAAGCATACCAGTATGAGTGAGGCTGTGTCTTGCCAAATGGTAACGCTGGAAGAACCTCATGTCACACATGGAACAAGCGTACGGCTTCACCCCTAAATGCATACAGTACCACACTTTAGAATCTGCTCTCAGGAGCTACGTGTACAACAATGACAATGTGAAAGTTAGCATCAACACTGATTTTTTTTTTTTACTGAACAGGGACCGTTTTCTGTGTATTCACAACTACTTCCCCACATATTACACACACAAGACAGAAAGACAAAACAATGCCATGCTACCGATCCCAGAAGCCATGACACGGATGTGAAATAAATTCCACCTAAATGGCATTCTAGAAAGATAGCCGTGTTGAAACATAACTTAACCAAATATTCACTAAGTAAAGACAGACGCTGTACATTGAACGGACATGCTCCCTGTCGCCAAGTACCCTCACAGGTAGGTACACGTCTGTATAAAAGGGTATGGTCTCTCTATCCCCTGGCGGTGTCAAGTGAGAGGGATAAGGTAAGACGCATACCCGTATGTTTGAGGGTGTGTCTTGCCAGGTGGTATCTCTGGAAAAACCTCCTGTCACACATGGAGCAAGCATATGGCTTCACCCCTGCACACATAAGAGTAACAACTTATAAAGACTGGCAGTGAAAGGGTTGCACCCATTCATATAAATTTATTAAGAGATGCCAAAAGTACAGGCAACGAATATACGTCACACTCGGAATTAAAATATACGGAAATTATAGAAACTGGACAACATTGAAAATATTTCTGCAGTTATAGCCCTCACTAAATGTATATTCAGAACTTCCCTCAGTAACATGAGAGTTCCAAATGAGGAAATTCAGAAAATAACTACCAAAGAGCAAGAAAAATTACAGGGCAACATTTTCTTTTATCTCCTACCAATAACTTACATTTGAACAAATACAAATCTAACAAAATACTTATGTTTGCTATGCTGTCGATCAACACTACTAAACTCGGTGCCCCGGGTATTTGGGCTCTGACATAATTAAGAATGGCAATCCCGTACCCGTGTGAGTGAGGCTGTGTCTGGCCAAGTGGTAGCGCTGGAAGAACCTCATGTCACACATGGAGCATGCGTACGGCTTCACCCCTACATACACAAAGCATCAACACGTTAGCTGAAAGGATTGTTTAAAGCATCATTGGGATGCATCAGTCACACCAGACATTTTCCAATTAGCCTTGAGGGGGTTGGTTTTATGCATTATTATGAGCTTGCTTGCGAGGACTCCTTTACGTTGGAACAAGTCAAAACCGGGGATGAATATAAATGTACAAGCATACAAGAGTGTCAAAGAGGAGCTAAAAACAGCCATCACTTACAGGCTGTTACATTAAAGATTACGCACATGGCATCTGAATAGCTGCGTCAAGCAGCATCAAGGTGTAACTTTGATGTACCATGCTTTGATTAGATTCTCTGTATATAATAAAGGCGTTAAGCAAATGGTTGGAGTCATGCATACTAGCTAGGGCATAGTATGATGATATGATTTAAATATTTACAAGCTTCCGGTCTGATCACCGCTTTAATTCCTGCGGGGGAAACGGATGTAAAGCATTGGGCTACTACACGGTTTACGTATACGTGCGGTTTAAAAACGTTAACATTGTAGAAAAAGATTGAACACATTGGAAATGAGTGCAATTGAAAAATGGCAAATAGTCTTGGACATCAAAGGACTATTCTCTATTCATTATTTGATATGAACTGCTTTTTTTCTTGCTTGTTTGGTTTGTTATATTTGGTTCCATTGTTAATAAAGGGATCTTGTTTATTAATTGCGATTAGTTTGACTATATATATATATACACATATATATATATACATACACACACATACATACATATGCATGAGTTAACAAGTGCTATTTTTATGTAACAGACAGTTAAGTGCCTCATGACTGAGGATTTATGCTGGCTTAAATTGAGATGGGTACGGTAAAAGGACGCATACCCGTATGAGTTTGGCTGTGTCTCTCCAGGTGGTAACGCTGGAAAAACCGCATGTCACACATGGAACAAGCGTACGGCTTCACCCCTACACACACAGAGCATACAATTATTAGCTAGTCAACCTGTAGAAATAAAATTAAAATAGGGCCTAACTAAAAAAAAAGATCTCTTCACGAATAATAAATTGCCATAGGCACATAAAGTACATAATTATAGACGCATTGTTGTCCTACAATAACTTATCTGGGAAAATGAAATGGATATTGAAATAGGAACTGAAATGTATCAACTTAAAAGCTAGGGGCTACTTTGTGAACATTTTGAGGCAATAAGGCTGCCATATACTTTTAACTTTTGGGTTGAAAATCAACTTACCGCAATGCCTACTCTTGAAACATGAAATAATGGCACATTATTTGATTCTATAATGGCAGGTCTACAAGTGGAGACCTGAATCTTGACCTTAGTAAGAAAGGGCTATCAGGTGTGTAGTCCTTTGATGTCCATGCATTGATTTCCCTCAACAAACCCATACTTCGGTTTTGTGTTGCGCATCTTTGCAGTGATGCTTTCACAAACAGCCTTTGTGACCTGTTTTTTTTTTAAATGTTTATTATTATTATCATCATCAACGGCTCTGGTGTTAGGGGGACCAAAATAACAATACAAAAACCTCCTATCCTTTAAATTTAGGATACTTTTTTTCCATTTGCTTTGTTGGAAATTACTGTCCACAGACAAAATACACCCTGAGAACCTTTTGCTGTCCCACTGGTATGAGAGGACTACAGATGTGGTTTTGACTTATGTAACATGGGTACGGTTAGAGGACGCATACCCGTGTGAATGAGGCTGTGTCTCTCCAGGTGGTAACGCTGAATAAACCTCATGTCACATATGGCACAAGCATACGGCTTCTCCCCTAAACCGAAGAGCACCAGTTTTAGTAAGAGGTCCCCACAGATACCACCAATCAGCTGTGAGGCAAAACGCTGCTACCAAAACAAGCTCTGTAAGCAGGCCGCTGAGAAACCTTACACTTTTGGTCTAGGCACGGCTAGATGCGGGCCAATGTAAAAAGCCGCCCGCTGGGTGTAGTCTAACAAATGCGATTAATGGCAGCACTCATTCAGAAATCGCTGACGCAGCAGGGGGGGTGGAGCGGCAGGTTCGGAGCGTGACGCGTACCTGTGTGGATCAGGATGTGTCTCTTCAGGTGGTAGCCACTCCTGAATGCCCCGTAACAGTGATCACAGATGAAGTTTTTCTGCACTTTGGACGCTGGGCCATTCTCGTCTCCACCCGGGCCCTAAAGAGGGTAGCACAAAAAAAACACTTAAATGTCTGATTCAATTGACACACCAGTCACTCATTTTAAAAAAATGTCCATTTGACATTTTTCTAAAATTCACACATTTTATAGTAAAGCAGATTTCTGTAATTTAATTGTAACTGTATTTTAGACAAAACACGGCTGGGAACCATGTTGTTAAACGAACTAGTCCGGCTCGTTGAAATAAAATGATATATGCTCATTTCAACAAGACACAAAACCCCTACCACAGGCTCAATGTTCCTGTTACACCCCTCCCCCCTTCTGCACACAACTGCAGTTATTGTCCTCCTCTCCTCTCCCCTCCCCCCTTCCTCTCCAGAGATCCTCCGCCCCCTCCACATCTTCACTGAACTCCTCCCCCCACCCCCACACTGAAAAATGCTCCCAGATGAAAGCTTCCAATTCGAACACATGTGAGTTAAAAGTTAAAGCGGCTCGAATTGTGTATAATTTAAGTCTTGGTCTTTTTTTAAAACTATGAAAAAAAGAAAAAAACAGACCTGCCCAGTAGATCTCTGAGCTATTTTTTAAGGTTTATTACCACTGACCTTCCCTCCCCTTCCATCTTGTTCTCTCACTTTGCAGGGCGTTCCTGACTTCCTGTTCTTTTTTTTCATCTGCATGTCCTCGTTGGCCCTCATGTCCTTCTCGTCCAGCAGGCGGGGGGCTTGGAAATCACCTTCCTTCCGAATGAGCTGGAGATTACAAGAGAACACAGGCTAGAGTTCAGTTTCACTCGCAGTGATGCGTTATGATGCTGGTGTGATAGCCATTTGAATTCATTTTGTATTCATGGATTTAAAAAAAAAATCCTAGAAGAAGCAGAGAAGTACCACCTATGTCAATATCAGATGTTAGGGTTTTGCTTTAAGGGAAAATGAAAAAAAATGAAAAAGATTTTACATATTAAACATCGCAGAAACATGCTTTTTGTTAGCTGTAAGATAGCATGGATCCAATCCTTTTGACTAGGCTACAAAAATCTATTCAATTAGCCATTTTACATCTAAAACTAATCAATGCAACTTACTCTGAATCAAAACCTCTTGCTCTGCTGGCTAGCTTAACAGTTCAACGACTAATATAATACGTTTCCCTCCAACATACAGATGGCTACCACGTTTTATGACTTTGGCATGATCCCCATCAAACCACATTCCTCCTACCTTTTTTACTCCACAAACATACCACTTCATATTATAAAAGTAAGAAGAGCACATCAGGGTTTTTAAGTGTGTTTATGTTTATTAAACAAAGGGTCCTAAGTCTTATAACACTAAGATTATAGCTAAACCAGTGCAGTATTCCACCAATGAGTTTTTTTTAAATGTGTTCTCACCAGTGGTGGACAGCTCATTCCAGAGGGAAGGATCATGTGGCTCTGGGGCCCACGGTCAGGACCCTCTCTCTGGGGCGGTCCGTGGCCAAGAGGAGCCATCATTTTCTTGGGTGGACCTGCCATGGAGCTTGCCTGCATCAAGGCCATGCTGGAGAGGACAGCTTCGCACCCAAGCAGCCCGGCCTAACATAGAAAAAGACCATGTGTGAATTAATACAAATGTAAGAGACAATCACATTGTACATTAATAAAACCACAATAACAAACAAAAAAACAGGCTGTAACTTTTGCCAATCTGCATGTTAGCCAATTTCATTATTCAAATTTCCATTTCAAAAAGCAACATCAAATCAACAATGACAACATCCTGAGTGACACAAGATTGCAAGTAATGTAATTTCTAACCACTTTGGTGTTGTCAAAACAAACCCATTTCATATGGTCTCGGACTGAGCTGCTGGGTAGATGTGACATTGCTGTGGGAACGGTGTATGTGAACGCAGGGACAGGGGTGGGGACAAGGTCATCCAGCGTTCCGTCAGTCAGGATGGTCAGTCAGGTGGGAAGCCACACCCACCTCACTCATCTAGCATTAAAAACTGAGGAGAAGGAGGACGTGGATGAAACAGACAATCATAATAGCATCATGGCTGGGTACAGCCTGTTTACAACTGTAACTGCATGCACCAGACAAGAGGTTCTTAACAACAGTTAAGAACCTGTTGTAATAATTGTTAAGAACATTACTTTTATTTATTGTGTGTGTATATATATATATATATATGAAAGCAGCTAACTTTAACACAATCCTGATATTTTTTTCAGACCACTTTTCATGTAAATGTAAAAAAATGTTGTGAACAGCTTATAATCAATAACACATATAAATCGCATTAGAAGAAACGGCACGTCGAGACATTTGGAGCCTTCTTCAAAAATTGTACCTCATCATCTGCATTTTATCCATCTAAATTTAATAACAAGGCGTTGAAGTGGCATAACCCGTTATTAAAGTTATTTAAGACGTTAATGAGTTTAAAAAAAAAAAAAGTGGATAAAAATAACGCAATATAGCAGACGTAACCCTCCACAGCAATGTTACCAAAAACACGATATCCATTGGTCTGTTGAACTTTTATAACAAATAAAGACTAACGCTGTCTGAACGCACGTCAAGCACAAAACGCAATCACGTAATCATAATGTAATCACCATCGACATGTATGTGATCCCCACTGATCTACCACCAGGACGTTTAATCTATTGTATTCAGGCGTAATTGATGGGAGGGCGAGGCCTCCTGCAGGCTGATTAAAACGGGATCCTGCTCGCCTCAAGAGCCCCTTAACTCAAACACCGAAAACCAACATGCTACCGTTTCTCAAGCCATGCAACAAATCGCCAAAACGTGTTAAAAATCAAACGTTGTTTTTTTTTAACCAAATGCACGTCGCAGTCGTGGGGGGGTATTAGTTATATCGTTTTTTTTAATGCTAATACATTTGGTGGGGGACAAAAAAAAAACCCCACACAATGCTCCTTCGACCATACGCAGTATTATCCACCCCACTCATGTTGTGAATGTGCCACGAAGCCATCAACGCACTGCTACTCTGTTAGCTCCGAGCTGCACATTAAAAACGATACGCCTGCCCCGCAAATGGTTTCCAATTCTCTTCGCACCATCATCATCATCATCATCGTCATCGTCAATCTTAAGAGAAGCATGCCCAAGCTTAAGTGTGTATTCGACGGGTGTATCTACCTCGCGACGCAGCATCGTTCGCAAAAACTAATCTCGCTATGGGTATCCCGTTAGCATATGCTAGCATAGCTAGCTAAACCGCTTCGCTAGCCAGTTGCACCATTCATGCAGCAGCACCCGCACAGAAGAAAGGCGAATACTTACGGCTGCGTGAGAATTCGAGATGCGTAGCTAATATGGCATCAGTGAGCTGGGCTGGCCTTAGCGCCGCCGCCGCTGCTACTGCTGCTACTTTGCGTTAGCTTCACCGTTAAAGAGACGCTAACGCTAATGTAGCCTAGCTAGCTAGCTAGCCACTCGCTGGCGCCCACACACACACACACACCGTCGTCGTAATAGATTATTATTGGAGCAGTAGTCCGCATTCCAATCCAATGTGATATTTGCACAATTACCGACACTCGTGTTTCCAATGAAAACAAAATAAATCCGCAACAAAACACTAACCCCCCCCCCCCCCCCCCTGCTATTATACCGAACTAGCGGCTGTAATAAAGGCGTCCGTGATGGCCGTCGTTACCGATCCCCCCGTTCTCCCCGACGACGTCGCTAGCCTTAGCCAAGCGAGCTAGCGCCATAACCTTAAGCTAAATCCCTTTGTTTCTCGGTCGGAAAGCGCTATTTTTCCACGCGCAATAACACGCCGACGTTGTTGCAATGCGCATTTCGTGCGTTAGAGAGCTACATTAATTTGCTATTTATATACCTTTTGGGTTCACTCCTCCGTCGTCGTTTTCGCTCCCGTCTAGTTTACAAACACAGGAAACGCCACAGGATGTAACCCACTCCCCCACACAGGAAAGCCTTCTCGAGCGAGGAGGAGAACAGGGTCATCATAATAACCATTTCGTCCATCAAACTACTGTCGCGGACGGATCCGTGCAGATCAAGTTTTTTTTTTTTAGTATTGTTTTGGATTGGGGGGGGGGGGGGCTCGGATGTGCTGTTAATTCGTCATTATATCCTTTATTACACCGTCTTGGGGCTGTCTCTGAGGAATATAATGAGAGTCTGAATATACCCACCCACCCACACACACACACACACACACACACAGCACATCATATAATACGTACCTGCCGTAAACCCACGCATGGTGTTACACGCATTATGCAGCATTATGATATTATGTCAAAATAATATACAAATAAAATGTGACATTAAACATAATAAGGGACAGACCAGACCAAGCATGTTTGATTCGAAATTCAAGATTGGCGTTCGTAATAATTGGTAATAAACAATGATTTGGGTCGGCCAAGTCGCCTACAATCATCTCTTATCTTATATGTCAATTTGGCCTATTTATTATTGATGAGGTCTACAATTAGCTTACATTCCGATGACAGGGACAATGACCTGAAAGTCATGTTTAGGCTATTTATTTATTTTTAGATGTGCTGGCAGTTTTCTTGATTCTTGAGCAATAATGTAAAAGTAGACGTACGCAACTCAAACGTAGTGTACGTAGTTTTTCCAAGCTTACCTACATTCTTTCATGTAATATATAGTTTAAAACGTTGTAAAGTGAGCTAACAAGGAGGAGTCTAATCTTAAATAACAATAAATAAATAAAAAAAGAATTGTTTCGCAACGACCACCTAGGGAAGTCAACGCAGCTCAATAATTAACAAGGGGACACCACTGTGACTTTTTCCTTCCCTGCTCTTTCCATGTTATGCACCAGTCTGCCTTCTGTTGCACATTGGATTTGCAGTACTGTAGGCCTATTATAGAAACGTTTCACAAGTCCTACACTTTTTTGGCGTAGGCTATGTAGGCCTACAACCTCTATGGCCTTCGTTTCAACACATGCAGTCGATACTATGCGCGCGCATATAGATCTACATACAAATATATGAAAACCTACGAAAGCAGGTAAGGGAAATGCAATACCTATTGCCATTGGTGGATATAATCACATGACCAGTATTCCACTCCCATAACACCTTTCTGCTCGCTCCACCTTGGATATAAGGAACACGCTGGCGTGAGGTGTCAGGTGTCTCGGTTTCGTTATAACGAGATAAGAACCACCAGACCATCAGAAGTGCTGAAAGGTAAGCTAAAGTTAAAACATAACATGGGTGTGTGTGTGTGAGCGAAAAGGCTTGTTTTATATGCAGCATTAGGCCTCGTTTATAATGTTATGGGTGGGGGCTTTAGGGTTCCTAACTACCACTCGAGACCTTCTCGTTTTACCAGACTGACTTCTTTGTAAAACACGCAGCCTATGCTTCATTCGTTAAATCCACCTGCCGACATGTAGCTCGTCTCACTTAAAAATGAAACAAACACATTCACCTGTTAGTTATGAGTGTTACAATCAAGTCTGATTACAATATTTTCGTTGGTAAAAAACCCCCAAAAAAAACTAAATGTAACCTGCTTATACACTAAAATGTTGCTACAAAGTACATACTATGAAGCATTGCTTAGCACATGGTTGTAATACTGTTAAATAATAGGCCTACCGATGGCCTACTCACAACAGGTCATAAGCCAGTGTCCTTGAGAAGAACCTAACACATCATTGAGATATTTTTTACAATGAGATTGTAATGAAAAGTGAAACTGCTAAGGTGTCAGTCATATAAACTTGTGGATATGAATGAAGGAAGTCATTATGAGCTTTAACTGTGTCTTAACACACATCATGAGATGTTGGACAAAGAGCTACATTGCCATAAATTATATTGGCCTGGGTTGTAATGGTGCTGTGGACCCTACATTCTATTGACCCAATCTGCATCCCTTCCTCATGGAAACAGAATTTGCATTTGAATTAATACATTCAAAAACATGTACATACTTTCATGCATTACGGAAAGACAATATTTGCATGCCATGTCAAAGTCATGATTATCTTGTGTGGGGGGCCAGCAATATTATATTATTATGAGTTATATGAGTTATACTTACATTATAGTACACAAACTATGTACATGCTGTATGACTTGAGATTGAGATTTGTATATATATGTACTTCTAGAAAATGTTTTCAGTTCAAACTAAACAGCACAAAATGTTAACCCTGAGGCAATAAGTTGTGGCATTCGTTTCTGAAATAATGATCATCTCTAAGTCATATTATTTGAATGATGTACGTATTTGTCTGGACTTTAAGACGTAGGAAACACAGAAAGATACCATGTAACAATTAGACAAAACACCAAAGCTAAGAGTAATAGTTATTCATATTTGCTGCTGGATGAACTGCCATAAAGGACTGGGCTGGTCATGAAGTTGATGACATCATCTCCATAAAACCACCAGATAAATTAAGTTACAACACATGTTGGGCAAAGGGCGTGATGGGACATGTTCCTTTTATTCTACCCGCTCTGTTTTTTAAATTAACACACTTGATTACTTTTGAAACAGTCAAACAGATTAACCCAAATACAATATAATCTGTATAGATTGCAATATAGTCCGACTGTTGAGTCAGAAGCAATTACAACATTACAAGAGTTTAGAATTAGACTAGACTCAACCAATTGCTTAAAAACAATGAAAATAAAAGCAAGTACTAGAAGTAACAAAATGCATTCCATCTTTAGGCTTTATAACTTCATCCAAATGTTTCTTCTTTTCTTTGTTTGTATATTCTTGTTTGTATACAATGAATTTTGACTTGCCTGGACTAATGTGTTTCAAATGATTTGAATAGTGTCATACAATGGTTGGTGGCTTTGGTTGCCGTCAAACTTTAGTTCAGTCCAAAGTCCTGATTCTGTTTGTCTCCATGTCTCCAAATGATAATATAATAGGAGTGTGTCAACGAAACAGTGCAGACAAGGACAGAACACACTACAAATTATCATCAAATAACTCACGACGCGTGAGTTATGTGAGATAAAACTCTCTTTTATCGCACACTAAATATTTGAAAAAGGTGGTCCTGTACCTCTAGCCAGAAGACTCTGTGTCAAGACTCTGTGTCTGAGGCTTATAATCTGTCTGGCTAGGCTACATCATTTAAGTATATGTTTGTCAGAGCACAGTTAAACAGCAACCATCTGTGTCATTGTGTGTGTGTGTGTGTGTGTGTGTGTGTGTGTGTGTGTTTGTGTGTGTGTGTGTGTGTGTGTCTGCAAACATTTTGGTTATGGTACTGCGGGGATTTCAGAATTTTTTTCTGTAAATATGGCTCCTTTGCAACATATCTACCCCAGAGTGTGAATAATGACATAGTCAGGCATGGAAGGTAACACTTTAGCTTCTTACATGTGTTCACGTCTTGCAATCAAGAGGGACACATTTTGAATTCTTTACCTATCTGTCTGATCTACTGAGTGAGTGCAGGGTTTAAATACTTGTATAAGTGGGAGTTGTGAATATGAATGTGCCTCCACATTTTTGTCTACAAATGTGACACATAGCCAAAGATTTTGTTGGTGATATCTATGAGATTTTAACAGATATTCGAAAGGAATTTGGCATCAACAAGAAGTTGAAGAGTTCACCCACTTAAATTCTGTACGAGCAAGGAAATTAAAATGTCCCCACAAATGTACATCTATGTGTTGTCATATGTCTGTACAATGTAGTAACACAGTAAGAGTACTCAACACAGAGGATGCCCATCACATTTCTCGATGAGATATTTACAGTAGATTATCATCTAAATCAATAAGTGGCTACATTGTAAATGTTTATTTAATTTGGAATGTCTGGCGGTACTTGCCAATCCTGCTGCAACACAGACTTACAGTGTACATTAATAATTACACTTACAGGAGACACTTGACTCCCATTTGCTAATAGACACATTCATATTTAGTTTATCGCATAATCAAAGTCTGCAATGTCTATTTCATTTGAAGTAAGATATCAAAACTAAAACATACTAGAGAGTACTTAACAGAGAATACTAGTATTTAACATAAATGCTTTCTGAGGAAGGCATATCATTCGGGTGATATTAAAAAAGGACAATTAGGCGTTGGTGTTAGATTGCAGTGCTTGTAAATAATTAAAAGTAAAAAATTCAAACAGTTTCCAATGAATTACAGTGAAGTAGTTGATGTTTGAGTTGCTAACAGTGAACAGATGGTGTTCCACAGTTTAATAATGGATGTATGTGTGTCTGTGTTTCATGTTGCCCAGTAGTTGGCAGAAATGGAGAACGGTCCGTTTAATCGACGGGGTTGGGCGTCACAGTCTTTACGCGTAACGGCCAGAGAGCTTTCTCTGGTCAGCGGCCGGGGGAAAAATAATGCGATTGTGGAGCGCTTCTCAAGGTGAGTAATATCAACAATGGGTAGAGACATTGTGATTTACATTACATTGCTGAATATACTTTTGATGTGAATATACTTCTGTCCAAATATATTAGGATCACTATGATTTCTTTCTAGAATGTCTTAGTAGATATCTTGGATCTTAAGTATTGCATCGAATTAAATACCAGATTTTATATATATTTTTTAAATAATTTAAGTTGATAATTATCTTTATATCTTTTTAATCAATTTTATTCATTCATTTAATTACATTTGTATTTGATATGATTGTGAATTCCACCATCAGTCTTTTGGATATCTTAAATATTTAACATTTTTCCAAAAAAAGGTTACATACTACATTCATCAATTTAGCAGATGAGGCTGAGAACAACCAAAGCATGCAATCAAAACTACACAAATTCCAAGTGCTGCATGACCAAGTTTCTAAAAACAACTGGACAGAGAATATTTTTGTCATTAATGGTAGTAACAGAGATACAGAGATAGTGCCTCTTAGTAGTAGATGTACTAAGTATTCCTGCTTTCCACATGCATGTCTCTGTTAGTTCAGCAGATGTCAGTGTTGTTCTGTCCTCTGGCCCTCAGATATCAGAAAGCAGCTGAAGAGTCCAACGCAGAGAGGAAAAAAGTAAGTACATCTCTGTCTGCCTGTTCTTGAAGACTCATCATATTCTCAAATCCAGTGTAAACCTTTCTGAGCATTGGAGTATTACAGTAGGACAGACATTTATTTATTCAGTTACGTATTCATTTCGATTTTTTTGCGTAGTCCAGAGTGAGATAATAGCTTGTTACCACTTCATTATTCATGTCCCCAGATAGAATGCATGTCATGCTTTACTGAACAAACATCATGCTAGACGCTCCATATAAATCCCTTTATTTGTAATTAGACACATATTCCTCGGTGTATTCACTTTGGTGTGTTGATGGTTATGTTTTCATAAAACAATTGCATGTTGCATATCAGAATACAAATAGGCATAGGGTGAACATACATTAAATAGCAAAACATACAAGTAGGCTTTTCAAAGAGTCAGGGGGCTCATTAGTGAGCTCTGCTGCCATGGCGGAAACACTATTGAATTAAGTAAGCACACATTCATTCACACTGACTCACACACGCGCGCACACACACACACACACACACACACACACACACACACGCGCACGCACATGCGCACAAGCTTGCTTTAACGTCACGCTAACAGAGTCCACAAATGTCTTGAGCTGACTGACTTCTTATTGGCTACTTGTTACAACGGACGGGCAGAAAATCCCTTAATCCCACTCTAGTGTAATCCTCTGACATAGCACTAGTTCCACTTTGTCTTTGTTGAATTGGAAGAATGAAATAAATAAATGATAAGTTATTAAAGGACCAGCTAAGATGCCAGAGTTTAAGGTAATACTATTGATATTGTTAGTGGCAAGTGTTAACCAAGGGGTGTTAAACCTAAATGTTTATACATATGTCACATATTAGATCATTTCAATTAGGCGGCTGAATGCAGGCAACAGATGTGTTTCTATGTCCTATGTACTATATAGTTCGATAATCTACATGGTTAAATACGCTAGGATGATTATGACGTTGGTCATGTTTTCTTTATTTTACACTATGATATCCATGGTTGTGGTAATCGTCATATATTTGACTGGTGAAACGTTGTGAAAGCGTATTCAATCTGTAGATGAACAACCAAATATATTCCTGAAACAATTCACATCATCAATACACAAACAACTGATGTTTGTTGTCACGCAAACTTCAGATGGAGGGCAGGAAATGCAATGGAGAACGTAAAGAAGCAGTACTAACAACAAAAATACCAAAATATATTGGAGTTGATCCGTATTGTTTAAAAAGGAATGATTATCACACGATATTAATGATTTACCCTCTATCGAGTCAGTAGACATAGTCAATTACCTTTTACTGCAGACCTCGTACTACACCAGAGATCAAATGATAAAGCCTGGAGGCATCACTTTATAGTGTGCGGCTGGGTTCACGAATTGGAAACGTAAATAGTATGCTTTCGGTTTTCAAGTAAAAATGCTTCCAAGTCACTATGCTTAGGATGGGTTGTACCAACGGTAAACCAAAAAAGCGTTAGCCTTATTAGCCTTGCTGCATAGCATCGTATCATTAAACCATTAGGCTTGGACACACCGTCAACGCCCAAGAAACACATGTCTTAACTCATATCCAGTGTATGTATATCCAGTGAACACTTCCTGCCCTCCATCTCAAGTTCGCTGCACTGGTGTGACGTCATCTGCAAGCAACCTATGAGTGTAGGCTATCTGTTCAAATACACGTGTGGGAAATAGAAAACCCTGCTGAGTGTGCCCAAGAAAGAGTTAACATTTTCCTGAATGCATCATTTCCTGATCTGGTTTCCTGGGTAGCTCCCTTCTCTCTCTTTCTCCTTCCCTCCCTCTCTCTCTCTCTCTCTCTCTCTCTTTCTTTCTTTCTTCTCTCTCTCTCTCGTGCTGGTCCAGAAATGTGGGTTGGGCTCCTTCTTTCAGAGTTTGTCTAGTAACATTGGGGATAACTTTATTCCTTTCTTCCGCTGTGCTCTTGTTCTGATCACACCTTCCCTTCGCCTTGAGAAAAGGGTTGATTCTTTTTTTTTAACTTCACAAAAGGGCTGACAATGTTTCCATTGTTCCGTCCAGTCACTTCACCCAAGCCGTGACTCACAAAGACAGAGATTGTACATCTGTTCAGTGTGTATGTTGCTGCTTTCCTGCTCTGCTGCTGCCGTGGCTCATACATGCGCCTTTGGTCTCGGCTTCCTCGCTTTGTTACTTTCCTACTCCTAATCAACGTCTTTGTAAATGCCGGTCAGGCTGTTACGATGCTGTTTTTGAGACTCGATACTTGAATTATATTGCGAGACGTTAGGCTACGTGAGGAATCGTCGTTCCGTCCGTGTAGTTTATTTGTTAATTGAAAAGTAATTTACAGACTTTTTGCAGTTGATATAAAATAAGATGTACTGTATTAAGCCGGGTAACTTGGGATATCTTCAACTTAACTAAATGATCTTCTTAGCAAGGAGGTTTCTTCTGCATGCCAGACAGTAGTTGTGCTGTTTCATAATTTGCTGCCCAGATGTCTGTCTTCCTGGATGACTCGTCAGTGAAGAAGCTCACCCTTGTCTTCTAGGGGGTAAATGAAGTTCACGGTTTGAACGGAATGTGGACAAAAATCTGTCCGTATTTCAGCCCTTTAATTT
The DNA here is from genome assembly GCA_900323305.1 of Trachyrincus murrayi. NCBI lineage: Eukaryota > Metazoa > Chordata > Actinopteri > Gadiformes > Macrouridae > Trachyrincus > Trachyrincus murrayi. Next base: position 46,070 of record OOFB01021939.1, read on the forward strand.
TCATCTTGAACAAATCTCTCTTAGCCCATGTGCGGCTAACTTCAACAATTGATAGGAAAAAAAACCTCCCATTTCCTGGATTAATCTTTCCAGCAGTTGCTTGCCTGGTCTTTCACCACGTTTAAGTGTGACTGGAATGTGCACAATTTCCATCATCATTTTATCGTCTTCTGCTGTGGTGATTTTCATTTACCAGTCATGGCATTTTAGTCATAAATACATATGACAATTTTTGTCATATGTCTGTTATGATTCCAGCGCACGCCCAGTGTAATATATTTATACTAGTCCCTTTTAATCACATGTTTTGTCATCTCCGGTCGCTGTTCTTGTATGCATGGCCGGGTTCTCACAACACTAAAATACAATCTCTTCCTCTCAGCCGTTTGGAAGCGTGAAGCCTGCTGTGAACTCGGGCAGTCTGAGCGTGCTGAAGAAGCGCTGGGAGCAGGCGGGCCCTCCTCCTCAGGACAAGTCATCTCTTGTTACCGCGAGAAAGAAACCTATCTCCTGCCTCGTCCCTCCTGCCCTGCCCAAGCCGACTCCCACCAGTGAGAGAGCTCTGCCATCCAAGTCCCCTGGACCATTGAGTCCTGAGGGCAGCCAGGGCACAGTCAGCCACTTCCAGCTCTCGACGGGAGCTTCCACGGCAGCCACGGAGGAACAGAAGAAGGGGATGGAGAAGGTTGAGCAGAGACCCGGCGAGCGGGTGGAGAAGGTGGAGGAGCAGGCGGTGTCCAGCCCCGGTGCCTCTGAAGAGAAACCTAGTTTGGCCCTCAACAATCTGAAGATGAAGTTTGAGAAGGACGAAAGCAAGGTAAGCATTTATATTCGGAAACTCACACACACACACACACACACACACACACAGCATAGCACAGTAGCAGATTCAAAGTAGTATGAATAACAATGTCCTTTTTTGTCTCTGTCTCATTTTACTTGATTATCATGACAATATAATTACTATGTTTCAGTGTTGTGGGTGTTTACACAAGAGAGATGGCTATACTTATGTTTCACTTTTTAATTACTTATTATACTTCATAGTTTAAGTTAAGTCACTCCTGCCTGCAGATAAAATAGGTTCTGACAAGGGATGCCATTAAAGACGTTAATATTATCTGTTTATCTAAATATCCATACATTTTAAACCCCATTCGTTTGGTTAAGTATGGCCGATGCTGACATGCTGACACAAAATCAGATGTAGGTACTGTTAGCTACTGCCACAAGGTCCTGGACTCCATGCAGAGGTTCCAGGATTTCCTAAACCCTCTGCTATGTCTTTGATTCTCCCGTCATGTCCCCAGTTTACGACTGGAAAATGGCAACAACTTTTAAGGACTATCACCTTTTAAACAAAGCCTTTTGTGTGGCTGTGGTGAACCAACATGTTTCACTGCTTTGGTTTTATGTAGGTCAGCTTTTGAGAGTTGCACATCTTTTCAGGGCTCTCTTGGGCTTCGACTGTGACCACAAAGTTCACGGTGGAATTTACGTGGCCGTTGTTAGTCAAAGCATTGTCACTGCTTTGAAAACCACATGAGAGCAAATGCATTGGTGTGATCGTTGTTTTCTCTCTTCAATGAAATACTTTCCCCGTGCCGTTTGTTGGTGGCGTTGATATGACACACATTGCTGGCTGAAAGCTGTTGTTGATCGTTGTGATGCACTCACACAAAGAAACATCATGTAAACGGAGTTTAAAAAAAGTAGTTTGCAGTAAGGGAAAAATAACAGGTGTTACTTTCTGCTCTGTTGGAGGACTCTTATCATTGCACTCACGATGCCCAGCCCATTTTGTATTGTACATCAGTAATAACACCAAGACCCAACAAACAAAAGATTAAAAAACCACTAAAGAACATTTAACTCTAGAGATAGAGTTTCTTGCGTTTCTGGCTCAGAAACCAGTTCCAGCTCAACTCAACTCCTCACCCTTCATTATAGCCCAGGGTCAGGAATGTTCCCGTGTTCCCTGTTAAGACCCACCTCTGCACAGCCACGTCCCACCTCCTGCTCACTGCCTCATACCACCGCTTTATTAGGCCCTCAATGTTTTCAGGTGTGAGAGAGTCTGGACGTTCCTCTGACGCTCTCCCTAGTTGTGGGAACATGTTCTGATATGTAAAACCTCATAGCTTGCCCTATAAGCTAGTCTCAGGGTTAAACAAGGTGCTATTACTTACATAAACAATAAATCACATTACACGTTTCTTTATGGGAATACCGATCCTACAGATGCTGCGCTACATTTTAGATTTCCCTGTGGATCAATATTGTTATATTTTTCATTTATTTGGCTTTTCTTTTGCTTTTTGAGCATAGCTTTTGTTGCTATGGAACAAGCAGTTTATTTCTCTTCCTGTTATTTTGCATTGCTGGAAGCGAAACGACGCTTTCGATGTTGTAATCTTTAGAAGGGGAAAAAAAACATGTTGTCTACATGATTAATTCTCTACCAGGCTATGACTTGTACTCCTAGTCAGAAACTGCTACGTTTGCACATTAACTAACGTAGCGAATGTGTAATGAATGGTAGTTACACACCTTCTTATAATTACACAAGGAGTGATGTATTGATTGTGAAACTTTCCTCTATAACGACCCAATCCCCCTGGTGAATAAAGTCCTTTTTTGGTATGTTGTGTATTTGTTTTTATGATCAATTAAGTCCGAGGTAGACAGTAAAACTCACCATGGACCGGGGGGGCTCAAACACAGGCTGTTTTAATTGTCCTGATTCCCGCTGTACTCATATGTGTCCGGGATTACTGTTAAGCCTGCCCAGTCTGGTTTAATCATTAGTGCTGCCCACCAACACACACACACACACACACACACACACACACACACACACACACACACAGACACAGACACAGACACACCCCTTCTTGTCTAAGAGCACTGGATTGGTGTTGGTCATTGTTGTGGCCTCCTTATGTAATGGGACGTGTGTATTTTGTGAGTTATACGTGAAATCAAAGGTCCTCAGTTACTCATATTTATGGCCTCGCCACCATATACGGGTAAAGCAATTATATTTTATAGTCGGTCTTGTATACCAGTAATGGAAAATAATGGCAAAAAAGCAAGTCTTTTTGACTCGCTCTGGCATATGAGCTCATTTTCAAACACACAATAACTTAACTATTAAACTATTTACCAGTCGCTGCAAGTAGAAGTTTTTCTAACCTCAAGCATATTGTTGACATTGGCTTGACATTTGGGATACTGCCCCAGCCTGCCTCTGCCTCTATCCACGAGAACACAACAGACTGTGCAGCTTTTCAAAGGCCAATGCATTATTTGTGAGGTTAACCGGCACTGCGGCGTCCCATAGAAATCAACACGATCTGCTACGTCCGCTCCCTTTGGTGGACATTCATTTACCCAACCTTGCCTCGCTCTCAAAACAAACAGTTGGCCAATCTATTCTCTGAATGTAAATCCTTGACATGCGTGGTGAAATAGTAATGTTGCGATATCTAAGAGTGCTTTTGTCCATTACTCATGGCCAACTGTGATTCAGTCCTAAACTTTCCCCACCTTACACGCGGTGACTGGTTGCTTCACCGGCAAGTGAGTTACTTTGAGATGTTGCTCCTGCCAGATGTCTTAACAGGAACTAAGCAGGACTGTGTGTTTCACCTTTTTCACCTTTTCTTGATTGTCTCATGGCTGCTTTAAAAGCTCGGACTAGAGCTCTTTAATGAGCTCAAGCAAAGCAGTCACCCTTCCACTACCCGTGGTCATTCAACAGTCCTTAAAGTACAAGGCCTGCAGGATTACATTCTTCTTTCCTGATCCTGACATTCCCGACAACCTGTTTGACAAGATCAGGCAAGCCGGTGTCCCCTTCCCCATGCCTGTTTGTGGTCCATCCATGGGATCCATGGGATGATGGCAGCTGTTTTTTTTTTTATTGTATTGCTTTTATTTCTTTGGGATGATTTATAGTTAGTTTTCGTTGTCGTCACTATGGTAACATTTTTATTGGTGTTGATGAGCGGTCTGCCAAGGTTTTGCCTACTGACTGTATACTGAACGTGGGTGGAGATTGGGCAAGGGGGCACCGATGGGGGGGGGGGGGGGGGGGGGGGGGGGAGGGGAGGCAGGGGGGGGGGAGGGGGGGGGGGGGGAGGGGGGGGGGGGGGGGGGGGGGGGGGGGGGGGGGGGGGGGGGGGGGGGGGGGGGGGGGGGTCGGTGAGGTGAGAGTAGGCAGGTGGGCGTAGGTGGGGGTAGATGAGTGGATTGTTATGAAAGGGAAATGGGGAGTGAGGGTTGTGCAATGACTGACAATGGTTTCACAATAATAATAATAAAAAATGCACCAGCCGATTGTGAAATGTAAGTGTCGAGCATACTCGTTGTTCTTTGTGCAGGCTGAAAAGTTAATTATTTTGGTCTCTCTTATCTAGGGGGCCAGGGGGGCCCGAAAGGCCTCTTCATCTGAAGACATGGACCAGCCGAGAGGTAAAGACACACACACACACACACACACACACACAAAGGACCAGTAAATATGATTATAAATGCAAAGGAAAAAAAAAACATTGATTTACATTTGCTATTAACCAGTAGACATTCAGCAGATGCTTTTATCCAAAGTGACCTTCAGTGGATTCAGATACATGTGAAGGAGCAGATTAGAATAGTTAGAATAGAAGATAGAAGCATCTTGCCCAAGGATGTCCTTGGGTGGGCTGTGGATTGGGGATCGGACCAGTGACGCTGGGGGTCAAAAACGCAAACTGAAATCCATTGGTACATGTTTGTGATATTACTGCTAACACCTAACATGTGTTTTAGGCATCACTGTCACTGCTAGGGGGCAGGAGGCTCCATCCCTGAAAGAGAAAATGGCAAAGTACCAGGCTGCCATTTCCAAACAGGGCCCCTCTAAAGCTGTAAGTCCGTTCTCACTGAACGTTGTTTACTGTCACTTTATTGTACTATTTTGATTGATGATTTAGATGTACCATGAACGGGTACATCTAAATGAGGTTCCCTGCAGACATTATTGAACAAGTTGTCGTTTGACAAATAGCACCTCAAACATCCAAATCAAGAGCTTGTTAGAGTATAATAAAATATTGTCTGAAGGGCATTAGGAGAGGCATATTAATCAGAATCATTTATGAAAGCCCAAGGCTATTTATGATGCCTTGACACATGAAAGATGGATCACACCGTGTCGGCCAAACAATACAGGTGCACAGTTAAGCCTTGTTTCCTGTTTTGTTTGCGGAGATATTCTACTGAAGAGAAACCCATTCGTGTGAGTGGATGAAGCTTCCAGAAGGGGATTTTAATAAGTGTATTTCTACAGTGGCCAAGTCTACACGGTGTTGATTTGAAACCTTTACAGACACTTTTTTACAGTTTCCTAGTGCTGGCAGAGTTTGTGTTCACCAATTACGCCCTCAGATCCCCACGTCCAGCAACATGATTGGTCGAAAAAAATACAAAGCGAAAGAAAGTGAAACGCACAGTTCACCCAGATTTGAGCTCGTCTGCTGTCTGCTATTTGTGAGACTAGACAAAGGGGACATCTTTTCATTAGCCTCATGAAATATATTGAGTTACATCAAACCTTCGGAGTATATACTAGTAGACACTATTACCTTACTCTCTGCCATTGTCTTCTCCGCAGGGCCAAGCTACAGAGACGCCTACTCAGAAAGTGTCTTCACTTCAAAAAAGTACATTTGAGTGCAATGGTGAGTGTGAGGTTCTCAGGTTGCCCGAGCCCCCCGGCGGATCATTCATTATTCAGAGCCTGGATAAGGCAGGAGAAATCAGCTCATCCCACACATTGATTTGGATTGGTACAGGAGCTACTGCTGTTCTTTTACTGTCATTTCTGGTTTTTCGCCACGACTGTTCCGTTTCAATGACGATTGAGTTGGAGTTAATTCATTAGAACTATGTAAGGATACTTAATTTAAAACTGTATACATGTATACATGACAGTTTTCCCTTTTAAATGAGACAAAGACTGACCATTTGGATGGACGGTTTGTACTGTATATCAGTGTTATGTCAGTTTTAAAGTCTATTCCGTTGATCTCTTCCAGGAGACAGCGGCCAACCCAAGGTATCCAGGGTAAGCCAGTCCCCTAAACAAGCTAATGCACAGCACATATGTATTAATCTCATTTCGGTCCTTATTATTTATTGCTATATATGTGCAATGTGTCCTTTCAGAAGTTTTGCCCAGCGGTGAGAGAGACATGCATTGCGTGTCTGAAGACCGTGTACCCGCTGGAGAGACTAGTGGCAGATAACCACATCTACCACAACATCTGTTTCCGCTGTGTCCACTGCAGCATGAAGCTTAGGTTGGTGTTAATGTGACAATCCCTCCTGTATATATAACATTGGCCACGCGTCTACATGCACCTAGCGTTGTTATCAGCAACGTTAGCCCACTTTCCATTAAAAGTTAAATAGAGCAACGAGAATTCCAAGGCACACCAACTTAAAAGTTGTAGGGAATGATTATGAAAAATGCACATAAACATATTATTACTAGGATATATTATCAGCAGTTTTCGCAATAGGCCCAGGCTATTTCACACACACTGCATTATTTGTCCAAAATACGTATTGAAATGAAGCAAGAACTTGCATCATGTGGAGTGATTAATCAAGAATGAAGCAAAGCATAAATAGTAGGCCTACTGATTATATTGTCAACGATGTTGAAATGAGTAACCTGTGCCAGGAATATGTATTGGATTCCAATGAATTTTCACGGCACACCTAGCCTTGCCTCAAGGCACGCCAGCCTTGCCACACCGGTTGGGAACCACCGCTTTAAGTCACTGTTTGTAACTTTTCTTATCATCATCCTCTGCTTTGTAGTCTAGGGAGCTACGCTTCTCTCCACGGCAACGTCTACTGCAAGCCCCACTTCAGCCAACTGTTCAAGGCCAAGGGAAACTACGACGAGGGCTTCGGCCATCGGCCTCACAAGGAATTATGGTCGCCCAAGGCCGACGGAGAGGAGGGCAGTGAAGACACCAAACAAAAGCACCCCGAGGAGACACCTGCGTCAACTCATCACCCAGCCCAGAGTGCCTCAGAAAACCAGTACGCCCAAAATGTAGAGGAGGCTCCGCAGGTCAAGGTGACGGACCTGACCGCCCGCCTGGAGACACACAGCCAGCCCGGAGCCGGCTCGGAGGAGCGACAGTTCCCCTCAGAGAAGCCCGGCGAGTCCCGCAGGCTGAGGATCGCCTGGCCCCCTCCGGGAGCCGACGACCGCCCCGCCGCTGCTCCACAGAAGTTCACCCCGGATGCGGAGGGAGTCGCCGGCGTGGGGCGGGCGTGCAGGTCCAAGTGGCCCCCGGGGGACGAGTGCGTCTCGTCCAACCCCAGCACAGAGCGAGCCGAGCTCAAGAGCCTGAGGAGAAGCTCCTCTCTGAAGGAGCGCAGCCGGCCTTTCACAGTCGCGGCCCGCCCCGGCCCCGGCAGCCAGCGCCCCAGGGAGGTGCTGCTGGAGCGCAGGGGCTCACTGGAGAACAGGCACACTCCGGAGGAACCGCGCGGGGGGAGCGAAGAGAAGGGAGAGCAGAAGACACGCCAGTCTCCGAGAGAAGACACGGAGAGCAAGAGAGCGAGCGAGAGAGCGAGCGAAAGGGAGAGCGAGAGAGCGAGCGAAAGGGAGAGCGAGAGAGAGATAGAGAGCGAGAGAGAGAGCGAGAGAGTCTCCGTGGGGGAAGCAGAAGCGTCGGTGGAAAGAGATCAAGCGCCAGCAGATAAGCCGGCTGGCCTGAATGCCTCCACAGATGTCTCACCGTCCCCCTCGCCACCCCCCCAGCCCAAGCCTAACCGCAGCTCGCAGGATGTGGGTTTCTGGGAGGAGGAGAAGGAGGGAGATGAGGCCGAGGAGGAGCTGACCGTGGAGGATGAGATCAAGAGGAATCGTTTTTATGAAGACGAAGACGACTAGAAGGGAGACGTCCGAGTCAAAAAGCACTGTGTCATTTCATACGCTTGCATCATACAGGGCTACGCAATTTGATTTCCATGATTTTCCATGACAATTGTATGTTATTATGGGGGGAAATTCATAATAACACAGTGACGTAAACTAGCAATTAGTGCTGCTTCTTTTTTGCATACTGTTCAAAAATGAGCTGATCTGCCTTTTTCATATGATTGAATGCATTGTGGGCTTCTAGAGAGCAAGGATCAGTGTATCTCTGGACAGTTTGCTGGAAACCTACTGGCCATCTTATGAAGGGGGTTACACAAAACATCTTTTAAGAAACACTTCTCCTATATATACTCTGATATATAGCAAGAGGTCTGATTTCTGAGCCATTTGCCAAGATTATAGGTTAAACTAACAATCAATGATAACATAAACATATTATGCATACAAAAAAATGTCCAGCTGCTGTTTCAGCATTCTTCATTATTTATGATCAACAAGGGAGAATATCAAATGTATCCATCCTCCATCTGATTTATTTTCTTCAGTGTAATATCTCGATGGATTCAATAAGTGCTATCTATACAAACTTTTTGCAATATTTCTTTTTTGTTAATATGTATAACCAAAATATGCAGGGAGGCTGGACAGTTGAGCCTGATCAATTCACTAAGAGGAACGTGGGACCATTTAGAACCTACATACACATGTACTAGATCTGTACAGTGCACTTATGTCAGGAATACTTTGATTGTATGTATAGGCATTCCAACATACGTTGAAAGCGTTTTCTCTTCATTCTCTAATGCCTTTTAAGTTGATCTGTTGGTAAAACGGTGATGGTTTATGTTAATTACTCTACTCATGTTTTATACATTTTTACAAATGACCAAACATGTTATGCGTTTTTTGTGCAAATAAAAGTGAGACAATTGCAATAAATGCATTTATAAAGTACCTATGTTGAAGTCTCAGACTCATGCTTCATCAGCTTGTATATTTACCGCTAATCTGAGAAAGTTTTCATACTATTTTTAAAACTTTCAAACTAAATGTATCTTTTGTAAGTAGTACATTTTTCTTCCCAAGGTTAGTTGGGATAAAGCCACGGATTCAATATTCAAAATGTTATCGTAACAGACCAAGAAGGAAAACAATGGCAGACAACAACAAAAGGTTCCCGTTCCACAGTATTTATTTGGCCAGTGTTTACTTGGTGGTGTTCAGCCGCAGGAGGTGTGTGTGTTATCATAACTTATACATCATCATGCATCGTCTTGAATCAAATCACACAGACAACACATAATGAACGTAAAGGACACAATTCATCTGCAGCCCTTCTCATTTAATAATTTAGTCATTTAGACACTTTCATTCAAACAGCTTACATTGAATTTGTACATACGTTTAGGGGGTAGGGAGGGGTTGGGCATTTTGATCAAGAATACAGACATTGGGGATCGAATCCAGTACGCTTTGGCTGTGAGTCAAAAGTCACAAGACACTATTTTGGACATTTTTGGTTGCATTTAGATTTTCCCACATTAACACATGAACAAACATTTAAAAATGCTTTGGCATAAAAGAGTGAACACTTTAGTTCCTGACTGACGAGCCTGGGTTGATCTTAAATTCCAACCCTAGAAGCTAGAGAGAGCGACAGCGAAGTACAAAAATTGTTTTAGTACTCGAGCAAAATCTAACATTAACAGTCTTAAATATAAAACATACATGCACACACTGAAACAATGAAAAGAAAGACAAAGCTATGTTAAAATTGCATTATTGACTTGTATGAACAAGGAAATAACTGTTGTTTTTTCTCCTAAATGAACAATGCTTTTATATTGGCACATTATATTCAGCTCAATAGAGGTCCAGACGCTTAATGTTCTGCATCTATAAAGTGCTGACCATTTTAAAGTATATTGCATCACTTGCTTAGAAAACCCTTTTAAGTATCAAAACTATTTCTAGCACCTGAGAGTTGAAAATCTATTTATTTATTTTAATAGAAGCAGTTGAATAGCAAAATATTCCTGCTGCTTCATTTATCCACATTACTACATACTATACACAATTCTGACTGTTCCATCCTATGTCCTGTGTGTGTAGGCTTATTCTTTTTCACTTTTTAAACTACTTTATTTACTTTTATTTAGCAGATGCTTAGTGACTTACAGTATATTCAGATATAGGCCATGAAGGAGCAGGTAGGCTGTGGACATTGGAGATCGAACCCAGAACCTTTTGGCCTTGAGTAATAGTCATCTTTTTGGCTGAATTAACAATCTAGCCGGTGTTGTTTTAATAATCATAGTTGTGCTGTAGCCCCTGTGTTCACGGTCCTATAATTATATAATTATCTGTTGAGGAAAGGGGTTTTGGTGAGTTGAGGAAGGCTGACCACACCAGATAGAAAAGTGTTTTTTGTTGTTGTCTTATTCATCACTCACTGGCAGTATTTTAGTGCCATTTTTAATACAATCTTGGGATGCAGCCCATTTCCCGTGTTGGTATCTGATGGTGTAAGGTCAGCCAAAAGTGCACAAGTGTGTTTTTGTGTGTTTTACCATATGAATATATGGGTTTAATGGTAATTAGCAGGGGTCTGGGGCATTTCATATTATTAATAGATATCAAATATGACCGAGCACATTTTGAAATAGTAAATATCAAACCATACATTCGATACAAAATACAAGAATTGTAGAAAAAAAAAGGATTTCAATTACAAATGCCGGTTTTATAATTTATATTAGGTACTTTGGCACAGCTTAGATTAATCTTAAGTATCAACTATTATGCACATCCATCTTTAACATGCAATGGATTCTTCAAACTACCGTGGAAGACACAGCATCTGGACAGTGTGATTGCTGTATTAACATGTGATACGATTTAAGGACAGACTTTGGGTCAGTCAATTCATGCCTACAAACTCTTAATAAAGCAAAAGAGACGGGTGAGCTTAACATTGCTGTTTTCAAGTTTTCTTGAAAACTAAATTTTTTCGATTGCTTGCTACCTACCTACCTACCTCAAGTGATATAAATAATACAGCAGGCTGATTGTCATCTACTGCAATACTTTAAACAACACTGCCAGCAATGTTGCTCACATTTTCCACGATGCTGAATAACTGTTGACTAGAGAGGCAATCTCAGCAGCGAGGTGTTGATTAAGTTTTCAATGGTCCTCACCATTAGAAGGAAATAGTTAAACAAAAAATCCTTGTATATACTATATAATGTTTAAAATATAAAATATGTTTCTATTCAAAAGGATGGTTGTCTAATAAAGTCTAAAATTATTTGTTATTGTTACTGTCCACTTTTTTCTCTCTCTTAGAGCCAAATATAAAAATAAGTGGTATTGCCCTTTATCTCACGGGTTCAATAAACTATTTTGTAGTATGTAGTAGAAACTGCAATATTTACAATATCTTATTATCTTATTGAACAACAGCATTAATTTATCATATTATGATCATTGTAAACTATAGTGAAGAGACGTAGCAACCGAAGCCTACAACTCACTGAATTGATGCGCAGCAGCCATTTTGACCTTGATGTGAAAATCAGCTCCCACAATACGTGGCTACTGATCTGCCTTGCAGACTACCACGTTGATATCTGCCCTCATTGACTCACTAACATATCATAGGATCAGTTATTAGCCAACTGAAGAATTTGACTGGACGAGAATGCTCAAAGTATTCTTTTGAGGTGGATAATGAACTCGATGCCCGGCTTAGTGTTGTGGTCTGCGTGGAAATTAAAAAGTTGATAGAACTGCACGCTAGCGGCTGTTGCCAGTAGAGCGCTCACCTTGTTGTACGGCTCATACACATAACCACGGCAACGATGCAAAAACATGTTAAACTAGGTTTAACATGGCGGCACCAAAGAGCTACAGTATACTTCAGTGAGTGTGCTTAAAGCCAAGTTACAGTCCCCCTTGTGTTACCAGTACCCTGGTCAGCCGCTGAGGGGACGGAGCTCCACACGGACCTTCTCCCCGGTGCTCATCATGCCCACGGTGGGGTAGAAGCCCCCTAGTGGTAAGGCCACCTCCCTGCGGCCAACAATCTCCCCGTTCCGCGTGAAGAACACCTGTCCCAACACAAGGGGTCAGCAAAGAGCAATGTTTCTCAGTTCCTCAATAGGTAGACCAGATGCACTCCCGGTTTCTCTGTATTCCTAGAATCACAAAAAGAGTCAGACATCTCACCATGACCTTCCGCCCCTCGGACTCCTCTCCGTCCTCTTCGTCCTCGTCGTTGTTTGCGTACAGGTCGTTCTGTACCTGGCTGTACTTTGGTTGTGTGTCCAGCTCCCAGTCTTCCATGTCGTCTGTGTGATGACGAAGGACACAGAGGGCGGGAAACAAAGTCAGAAGGTTGTGTCTGGGACAACGTTTACATACGCTTTTTTTACATTTAACATTTTCACAGCGGTGTTATTTTTGTTTATGTAGACATTTGTTTGCATTTAAATTCCGATGACTCATGGTGACTCGACTTGGGGACTCCATTTTGGTGGGACTCGGATCCGACTCGACCTGAAAGATTTTAGGACTGGACTACAACACTGGGTATGTGGAGAGACTGACCGCCACTGTCCTGGTTGTAGTCGCGAGGGAACATGATGCCACAGCCCATGACGTCCCCTTCGACGCAGCGGGGGCCGAAGGGGTCTCCCACCCCGCTGCCGTGGAACATCTTCCCGTCATCTGCAAAGACACTCCTCCGAGTTAGCTGTTAATCTACGTCTTGTCCTTCATTGTGTGTGTGTGTGTCTATACATGAGAGTAAAATATGCTTATGTTATCTTTCTAACTTCATATTTCAGATCATTTTAATATTATGTGGAGTGTGTTGTTGGTGGCTGGTTTAAGCAGCCTCACCTGGCCCCGAGTCAGACTGATTGGACTCTGGGGCTGCTGGGTGAGGCTGCACACCTGTGGGGCATTGGCCAATCAAGGCCCACAGGTTAAACCAGCCATCGCCACACACACACACACACTCAGGAGGAGCGCTAGCATGTCAGCACGTACCACCTGCAAAACCACTCTCAACCCTGCAATAAACCCGTTTCAATAATCATCTACCTGTGTCCTGGTGTTGGAGGAGCCCTGAAAAAAGCCACTTTAGTGGCATGTGGCAGGGTCGTCTGCCACATGGTCATTTGTTAACACGTGTCAAATAATTTTTTCACAGAAAATAAATGTATTACAGATGCAGATCGTCAGGAGTCGATCTGACTCGTGTAGAAATTCATTTCTTCAAAGACTATTCCCTACTGACGCCTTGCTTGAACAGATTCAACTCCTGATCTCTAGATTTATAGTTTTAGCAAAGACATTACTACAATCACAAATACATTATCATTATCACAAAAATGATCAAATACATGAGGGTGGTAAAATAAGGTACAAGTTTTCCTCCTCCACCCACCAGCATGGTAGGCAATGGATCCTCTGCTCCAACCAGGGTGTCTGTTTTTAGGGTAGTCCTGTCAATCACAGAAAAAATATATCGCGTTTAAAAACATTTAAGGCAAATGACGTGCTAATGCTAACAGCAAAAGGGAAATGCACAGTATGGTCTCCAGGGGGAGTAACATGCCTCACTTGTACTTTTAATATGATCACCTTCAGGGATTACTAGCCCTAATCCTACTTATACGTAAAGTCCCGTTGAATCAACACCTTTAAAAAAAGGTATGAGTCTGAAAATCTAAAGATCGAAATAAGCCTGGATGCTAAAATAAGCATCGGAATCTTTATCCTCGTTTATGTCAAGGTGCCAACTAGACCGTACATCTCTTATGAAACCCAAAGGCATCAAAAGGATGCCCATATTTTATAGACAGCAATGTACTGCCAGTGTGCATCGCTCTCAGAGGAACACTCGGGTTAGGGGAAGCCTAACCTTTCAACCATTACAGAACTATAGAAATCTTTATCTTTATCTAAGAGAAGGGAACGGCGTATCTTTTTTCATGGCAATATAGCAGCGCAAAGGAATGCACCAAAACACAATCCCACCTTCACCCCGTTACAATAGGCGTCTCAGTAACCGCGCGTGTTGCCTACACCACAAGTGGGTCTCAATATTTGTAACCAGGGGCAACAGACACTATTTTCTCTCTCTCTCCCTGAAAGCTTTAACGTTAACAACAGCAGACCTGGCGGAAAAGAACGCCTCATTGTCAAGATGTGGGACAGGTTTCGAAATGAAACCACAGGAATGGACATTCATCAACGCCACGCCAAGACCGCAGACAAAATACGTTTCCCCCACAGAACAACTGAATGAATGGAAGCTCCGCTCTGTGATTCACCGACGCCAGCGTGCCGGGGTGAGGCTGTAGGAGGAGAGGTGGTGTTGTGGTGGAGCTTCCCAGGGATAAGAGGAGCGCGGGAGGCTTGTAGTGAAACATAATATCTGTCACCCAACCTCGCAGGGGGAAAGATAGATTAATGGGAGGCCGTTTCTCGACCGCTGAGTAACAATAGCAGTGGGAGATAATGAACGAAACCGCGGGAGTCTTTCCCTCTCCATCACGTCCTCATTGGAATGATATAATGCCAGTATCCCAATTAGGGGCGATTAAACGTGTATTGAGACAGGATGTGCTGATTCAATGTCGCGGGGTCAATCGCCCGGCTGATTGCGTCTCTGTTGCGTAAACATTCAACAGGTAATTTCTCGGGAAATTGCCTAAACATGGACTATTAGTGCTGTCACGGATTAGGATTTGACCCCGTCTGAGTGGATCTAATTACCCGGGTATCTACCGGATGGCGTCGCCCGAGGAACCAGGGCGTTTCTTTAACTCTTAATGTGAGGGGTTAGGTTTAGGGGTCAGGGTGTGTGACGGCGACAGTGAAAAGAACACGCGAGACATCAAAAAGAGAACAAATTGCTCACCAAATTAAATTCATCGTAAATCAACGGGCCTTCTCGTCTTTCTGTGAGAAACCCCCCCCGCCCACCCCCGCCTGCGTTCTCGCCATCTGCATCGCATTGCGCTATCAATTTCACATTAAAAGGTTAGCGTCGCAAAACAAAAGCGTGCGCACTTTCTACGGAAAAAACGAAACCACGGGCTGAAATGAGAGCATATTTATGGCGTTGACAGTTTTTCCCCCCCGCTCGGTCATCCATCACTCAGAGTGGAAAGAGTGAGGGTATCGTGGTGGAGGAGGAGGAGAGGAGGGTGACCACGGGCTGGAAAAGGGAAACTTTCCCCACACTGACAGACAGATAACCCCAGAGCTAAGTACATAATGCGCCTGGGTAACAGCAGAATGACAGTTAAGTGTTTAGCGGAGGAAAAGCGGGGGGGGGCGGGGGGGTTTGAGTTAAGCAACTCTTACCCGGCGCGCCAACCCCAGGGCGATGTAGCATTTCTCCCCCGCGTTCGTGATCTCCAGCTCGTAGTAGTGGCAGTGTGTGTTGAGCGGCCAGCGGGCCTGAGCCAGCCCGACATCCACGATGCTCTTCCCTTTGCCCACGTACTCCAGCAGCTGAGGGCACAGGAGAAAACAACACGGCCAGATGATTCACAGCTAAATTATAGATATGAATTGGATTGGGCGCAAGCTCATATGCATGCATACATTTATCATCCGAGTGTCAGGGTGCTTATTAAGCATCTCGGAATAATGGATTTTCCTCTTTTAGTGTCCTAGCCGGCTATAAAAGTTAGTATTGCTAGGCTAACTGAGGTGTGCTGTGTGGCCATATATCTGGTCATAAAGAGTATTATAATAGCACAATTTGTTTTATATTGTGTATTTAATCATCATGTTCAATAACCTTTAAAGTTAGATTTTAAAGGTTATACATTTTACTTTAAGTAGAAGTATGAAGTTACACTTCTACTAATTCAGCTATAACTGGTTGGTCATATTTAATTATATCTCTCTGTTTAAAGGCCTGAATGTCAATAGCTTCTTCTGTCTTCATCTTCATGTGAGAAACCCCCACAAAAAACAGCAAAATCAGCAAACCCACTGAACAAAGACCACGGTGACCTTGATCCAGCTAATTAAAGGTACAGGAGCTAATTAAAGGTGTGGGAGGTATGCAGGTTGGCTGCTCCAGGCTATTCAGCTGCAGCCCTGCCCCATTCCTATTGACAAAGAGCTTTCCTGTGTCTGTTCTCTCTCTGTGTTCTCTTTGACTCACTGACTCACTGCTACAGCCAGCCTTTCTGTCAGCAGTGATTTATTGAGCCTATTACATCTTGTCAGGCCAGTTATGTTAAATATAACTAACTATTGTTTTCATACACGTGACGGACTACGTTGTTTGTCACAAGGTTGCTGTTGTTTGTTCTTTTATTGTATTCATAGTTTGCAATCAATGTCTTTAAGATAAGAGATAGGACGCTACTTTATTGATCCCAGACGGGAAATTGGGGATGAATTTGATTAATATACCGTCGTACCATACATACCATACATACTCACTGTGCATACATACATTTAGTAGAAGCTACAATCTACGCAAACATGACTTATACATGTATATGAAAGGAAGAGCGTCACCGCTAATGTTTCACTTAGCCACGTGCCGGGAGCCCTGCAGCAGTCAACGCCACGCCGGTGCTTCCTCTTAGTTCACTCACCATGCCGGTTACCGTGACATCGTGCAGACGGCCCCAGTCGTCTTCATGGCTGTCCACGATCATCATGCCGTCTTCCTCCTCCTTCCGCCACTCGGCGTGCAGGTCCAGCTGCACCTCCTCCCCCAGAGAGTGCATCCCTAACGCAGGGTAGAGACCCTCGGCCGGGCGGGCAACCTCCACGTTGCCTACCTGGGCACACATTTAAAAGACACTGCTGCAAAGGCTGTCCACATGCATCAATAAATAAATAAATATATATATATATATACACACACACACACACACACACACACACACACGTGTATATATAACCTACTTCCTTGCCATTCTTGGTAAAGAATACTGTAATTTGTCCGTCGTTGAGAGGGTCAATGTAGATTCCACAGCCAATTCGATCACCGCGGTTACACTTTGGCCCGAATTGCTGACCAACCGTGTTCCCATTGTAAAGCCTGCAGACAGAACACACAGGTGGTAAGGACTAGTCTAGTAGTGGCTAGGGTTGCGGGTTCGATTCCCAACGTCGCAAGCGCCTTTGAGAAAGATGGCGCACCCCTACCGTTCCTTAAAACTCTGATACACTCCAAGTAACTGAGCATTTGAATTAAGTGTCTCCTAAATGATTTCACTGGAATTGCGATTGGACATCGGTAAGAGCCTAGCCTCAGCAGTTTGGTATGGATGTCTTTGCTTTAGGATAAGGCCGTGTCCTGATGAACCCAGCCAAAGTCCATCCCATTTTAAAATAGATAGCAGCGCTCTTATTTGACGACATTCAAAATTCATATATAAATATATATATAATTAGCGTATTAGCAACCACCACTAGGACCATGCGTTCATACATTCATAAATTGCTAAACACGAGGCTATGTACATACAGCAGGATTGAGTGAATGCGATATGTCACGTACTTGCCGTCATCGGCGTGGTAGGCGATGGACTGCGGCAGCCAGCCGGGCTGGTGGTCCAGCTTGTAATGCTGAGGCACCAGGCCAACGGCAATCATTCCCCTCACGCCCGTGTCAATGATAGTCACCTGCGGACAGAAATACACACCCCTCCTTTAACCGGTTTACAAACGTAGACTTTTTTTATTTTATTTGTCCATGGTATCTTACAATACGGCTAGCGCATTCATTCGTAGTACGGACACCAGTGAGAATAAATGGTGAAACCTGCCAGTGTTAATGCTCTACCTACTCTTTAATAACGTTCCCCGTTAGTAAAACTGAGATCCTAGGGTTCAAATCTAGCAGCTAATGTGCCGTCAGCCTTGCATTGTATACACATATGGTTGTTATATATTACTTCATATTTCATCAGGAACAAAGAGCATGTTTAATGATTAAAAAAAAAGTATTAAAGTATTTCATAACATGGCATGCTGTACAACTAATTTGAAAGAGAATTAAATAAGGATTTGGAATAACTTTGATTCAACAACTCTAATGACTGAATATGCAACATTTCTCTCCCACTCGCCACCAGCGGACGTGTTCAGTGTTGTCTTGGCTAACACAGCTGGCACGGGACAGCCGCTGTCTTCGAAACACTTGATGTTAGTTATCGTTAATGAGCGGAGCCGAGCCCTACGTTTCTTTTTCCGCCACTCGGTCTTGTTTAAACAGAGAAATATCCATTTACCATTCCATGCACTAATATAATCAGCAGGGCAGAGGTGCCATCAGTGCTGACAGCAACAGGCCCCGTGTCCGCTAAGTGCACATGCTCTATGGGGTTTTATTACACTATCCCAGGGGAGCCGTAATCTTGGACACATTGCAATCACAACAGTGGCATATTCGTGGCAAGGAAAGAAGAAACATGTAGTCCTTTCCCATGACCTCACTGCCCATCCACTGGGAATATATATATTTAAAAGGAAATATATCTCTCTGTTGTGGCAATATGTTATGTTCAAGAAGGCCTGTCACACCTCAGGTGTTGCAAAAACAGGCCATCTGAGTACTGGAATGTGTCACATGACACAGGAAAACACCAGATGTGAACTGCATATTCGCACATTTCAGCCTTAAGCCCTTACTAAACTTTCAGATGACCAATATTTTGGCAGTGTTCTTTTATGGGATGTTATATGTAATGAAAATTTTTGAAAGGACCATATATAACATATGTATACATACAGCAATACAACATGATTGAATCATGTTTTCATTGTTGGGATTTCATTTTAAGTCATAAAGCCCTAAAAAATCTATAGTATTTTTTTAAACCCTTACCTCAAAATAGCAGTTTCCTTTTGATACTGGCCGGGGGGCTACATAACACCCAACCTCATCTGAATTCCCTTGATACCTTCAAATCAATGCATTTCAAAAAGGAAGAAGAAATATTGAGTTAAATACATAGGCCTACATAATTCAGAGAAAAGTTGATAATATGAACTAGGCAGTACAGTTATCCATAATCCGAATCAGAAATAATCAGAAAGTTTTATTGCCAAGTATGCTTTTGGCATATTTACCTAAGTATGTCACCATTCCTTTGTACTTTTTTGAAACGTTCCCGGTACCGCACGGCCCGTACTTCCCGAATTTCTCGAATTCGCCTTCTCCAGTTCAAGAAGCGATAGTGAAGGTTTATGTCATCCATTTTCTGATATTGTCAAATCTGGAAGTAAAAAAAAATGGAATGCTTGACTGTTACCACAGAATTATTTGAAAGAATACATTAAGGTCTATTAATAAGCATAGATATTAATAATCATAAATAAACATTAAAAGAACATTTAAAAAAATTCTGAGGAGATGCCAACTTTTGTGATAACCACAATCTTCTATGGACCAGTTGCTAGTTTTAATATTACCTATTCAAAACTTAAAACTACCCATGAAACCAAGTGATATACTCATGTGTGAGTGGTCATTGCACCAAATAATGCTCTCTTACATATTATTATTATTATTAGTAGTAGTAGTAGATTATTATTATTATTATATTCAACTTATTAGTTTGAATGATTACTAATCACTACAAACTCTGACTGGGTGGTTAATTAATGGTTAATTGGCCAACAATGACTATTGTATAGCCACACTGTTCAACATTCAGATAGGCCTAGCCTATTACATGATCATAGTTTGATGTCAAAGGCATTTGCAGTCACGTATTTCACGTGACTCCTTTATTTCTCCTTAAGTGTTGCGCAACGCCTCCTTTCCAATAACAGCGGCAGATTGCACACAACCATGTGCCTACTTTCGGTATGTCCTGTACTCCGAAATGTCCTGCAGTCATGCCCTGCCGAGCATGAGTAACTCTCAGGTGTCACTGCCTCATGCGATCAGATGTCTGACATACCGACACTTAGAATGGATTAGGACTTAATACACGCCAAGTATATTTCTACACGGTACATGAGTTTTAACATAAGAGAAACTGTATGTTTATTTCAAACGCGAATAAATAATCAAATCATTTATTTTAAAAAATCAATAGCCTGAAGCCTAACAGTACAATTAATCCAGCAAAATGCAGAGTGATTATACACTGTGATGTTGTCGATTATGCGTTGCCGTGATATTACGTCATAGTAACATTTGATATCACCTAGCCGCCGTAACGCGGAGAACGATAAGCGAAACCCAACTTTACCAATTTTTACGGAGTGTACTTGAAGGCATCACCACTTTCCAAAACTATACTCAAAGAGGACTCAGCTGGCTTGGCTAACTGACTTAGCCGACGAATATTACATTAAGTACCATTCGCTATGGTTCATGACATCACTTTAATGTGTGTGTGTATATACCTTACGTTATCCTCATACTATCCGAGACCTTTGATGTCACATTTATCCCCTGCTGTTCAACAACTTCAAGTTTCGCCGTCGACTTTGCCTCGGTTCCAATTGTACCGAGACGAGCACTTCTGTGGGCGGCCGACGTCACACGTGATTTCCAGCAGCCTCGCAGCCAATGGGCTGCGAGGCTGCTGGAAATCACGTGTGACGTGTTATTTTAACTCATGCAACGCCGTGGTGCGTGATTATACATGAAATCATAGTCACATGTGTCATATATATATATATTATTACTTACTTACTGTACTTATTACGGAATTACTGTTGTGTTGTACTGTTAAGAAGTAGTTGTTTGTGTCGGACAGATGTTTTGGAAAAGGTACTTGCTTATTTTTTTTTTTTTACTTTTATGTCATTAATGTCGCACAACTTTGAACAATTTGACCCATAAGGGATAATACATACATTGAATACCCTGCCCGGAGCTGATAGATTGTTTTCCATGACATAATTGATGATTGTCTTGGGAAAGTGGAATAGGTCAACCATTCCACTTAAAGTAGCAGACCGATTACTTGATGATTAATTATTAGACATTTAGACTTAGTGAACACATGATTGGCCTTATTACTTCATATCTTGGTTGTGTTTGAATTAAACTAGTTTTCTTTGACGAACAGAGACATAAAAAAGCTATAGGTATACATCATGTCATCGACCATACATTATCTGTAAATATTGTATTCCAATTTGGTCGATGTGAAGTATTCACTAAAAACATTGGCCTGTGACCACCTCACCACCCAGCTCTATAACACGCATTTGTTGTAAAAAAGAGGTGTGTGTGTGCTTGTGTGCACGTGTGTTAGAGGAAAAGGTGGGGAAACTTGGTTGTGAAAATGAGACTCACATTCTCCATCACTCACCCTCCCACGCCTCCCCGCTCTTTAAAAGCTGCTGTCAGTCGAGCCTGTGGCTCTCATTATCACTCTATCTTAGCCTGAGGAAAATGCTTTCCACTTAGGTTCACTACTGCCAATACTAAGTGGAACTTAGTTGCAGACGAACGAATAGGACAGAAGAAGACGGAGGATAAGAAGTCGCTAAATTAAAAAAATTATAACAACTAATTTAAGATCACCCCCCCCCCCCCAAAAAAAGAGGCGTGATGCCTCTTTTTCTAAGCATCGTGTTCATCTCGCAGTTGGCTCTGTCACACCAAGTGACCTCCGGAGTGACCTCGTCCAAGGAATGTCTCACCGCCAGGACCACCGCTGGGCAGGGAGCCCCTCGGCCGCAGGGACTCCGCTCCACAGACGGCGGCCAGGCGGCCCTGGCCCTGGGAGAAGCGTGCGGGGTCTACACGCTGAGCTCATGTGGCCGTGGGCTGCGGTGCGTCCCCCCGGAGGACGAGACGAGGCCTCTCCAGGCCCTGCTGGATGGCAGGGGGGTCTGCAGTGAGAGCGACCCCACGGCAAAGGTCCGTTCTGTAGGTAATATTCCAACGAACGACCCGGAGCTATACTGTGGGGATCATGTATGATACTTGAAGGAAATAGACGTTGGCATTAGGACGGCCATGCTGGCTGATATGTTCTGGACTTCAGGACGTGAACTTCAGAACTGGACTTTCAGATTTTTTTAGATACTTCTTTAAAAAGTAATTTGCTGTAGAGATCATAAAAGTGTGATCAAGGGATAATAATTAGCTGCCGAAGCCAAGCCAACCCTGTTTAATTAAATGTATGAATTATGTATCTTTACGGTCAGTAACTTAACTTTACTGTTTGTCTCGTTCCAGACCCTGCACCAAATGAGCCTCCAGAGAATGTAAGCATCTTCTACACCCTTGATATAATAGACAGCACAACACATTATCAATATGCTTTAATTTTCTTTAGCAACATTCATTCATGTATCTGTTCTCCGTGTCTGTGTGTGTGTGTGTGTGTGTGTGTGTGTGTGCCTCTCTCTCTCTCTCTCTCTCTCTCTCTCTCTCTCTCTCTCTCTCTCTCTCTTGCAGACTCCTTGTCGTAAACTGCTCATCACAGCGATGAAGGAACTTGAAGAAGGCCAACTCTTTCAGTCCCTTTATGATATCTACATCCCCAACTGTGACAAGCGGGGGTTCTTCAAAAAGAAGCAGGTGAGTGCATGCATAGTGACTTTAATCAGTCCAGCCATGAGGATTTACAGCCAGTCTGTGTGCATGTGTAATAATCCTATTCACGAGAATATCTAATATACATGTTAATGGCTTAGACGTTCTCTTTGTGCAGTGTCGGTCATCTAAAGGTGTGGGCCAGCAGGGCAGCTGTTGGTGTGTGGATGAAAATGGCGCGTCAATAACTTCATCCACTAAACCAGATGGCACCCTTGTTTGCTTCATGAGAACCGGGGGTCTCCCGCTGGCAGAGTGGAGGGCACGGTCGAGAAGGAACATATAGCCGTTCACGTTTAAAGATGATGCCCATTACTTTACCTACGTCGTCTTTCCTCTTACCTACCTGAGACCACAAGGGCAAGCGGATGACGAGTGGAGTCGTCTTGCCCTCTACTGTATGATATGCTGGTCACATCTCAAACTGGAAAAGTAAGCAAGTTAGATTTCAAACTGAATGTTTTAGCCGATGCATCATATGTATTCATGGTGGGGGGGGGTTGTGAACCATCATATGTGACCACCACTCAAAAAAGCCACTAACAGAATATGTGTTTTGGAAGTATGGGTTTAATTATTATTTCTGTATACGTAGTGCGTAGTAGCAATCATTTACCATGTTGTATTTATGATATTATCGGGGTTTTGTTATCTTTTCTGTAACTGATATTGTATTAATGTAGTTGCTCTATTTTATCTGTCGATGCAATTATATGTACGGAACCTTTGTGGAATATGTCCATATTTATAGTCCTATATAAAGAAATACTGGAAAGTAAGCTAATGTATCGTGTTCCATTGTGTGTTGTTCAAGCTGTTTTCTATTAGGATTGTCAAAAGGACAATAATGTAGTTGTAATATTGTATCACATATAGGCCTACGGATCCATTAATCGTAAATCCTTCTCATATGATCAGAGTCCAACAGATTAACACGTTTACTCACGTTAAGACCTGTTGGGAATGCATATTTTAAAAGAGAAAATATTGCATGTGACATAGATAATCTGAGAAAATAAAACTGGTTCTTTAAAAGCAATATAATAAAGTAGAAGACATACACGTACAGTTAAAGGGAAAGGCATACATCACCGTTTATTGTGGCCTATCATATCTTATTCTATTCGAGTGAGATAGGTCTACCATATAAAGAAACTACGAAATTAAAAGTCCTTCTTTGAACTACGCACATAAAGGTATTCGAATTGAGATATTATTTCAGGATATTTGGTCTTGAATATTCTAATTGCATACATTTGCGTTGAAAAGTAGTCCGGTAATAATACAGTAGTTATCCAATAAATATCGTAGTGTAGGCCTGAAACAGTGAACATAATAGTGCAGGTGTATGATAAAAGACAAACAAATGTATACCTATAATGAGTATTTTGACTCAAATTACTCAAATATTTGGGAAAATATCCAATATCCATCTATCCAAGTACTCCTGCATGCGTTCAACTCATATTTCACTAAAGGCTGCGCAACTGGACGCAAGATTATGTACTACGGCGCAAATCGTGCGGTTCTGTGCCAGGCTGCGGCGATCCCCTCCTCGTCAAGGCGGGCTTCGAGCCAAGCCACTTTACATAGAATGGACGGCAGATATGACAGGCCATAGCTTACTCACACACGCAAACAACTTTGAGTCTTTAAAGTTGGCCATATAATTTCGCTCGTCATCGACATCCTTCGGTTCATCTTACAAGCGCATTAGCCGGGGTGGGGGGGAAGTACCATGGCGTCTCCCAACGCAACTTCGAATCCTCTAAACACGTTGGCACCTAAACGGAAGACAAAGAAGAAACATTTCGTGCAGCAAAAAGTGGAGGTTTTCCGAGCGAGTGACCCAGTTTTGAGCGTGCTTATGTGGGGAGTCAATCATACGGTTGGTCGACCATTCAATTAAACGCGTGCGTCTTTTCGCTTGCGCGTCGTCATCTGTGTGTGTGTGTGT
>OOFB01021952.1:3251-15790 GCA_900323305.1 Trachyrincus murrayi
TTTTTTTTTTTTTTTTTTTTTTAAAACCCCCCCCCCCCCCCCCCCGCCCCCCTCCTGTCTTGATGCCCGGTTTGTATCCAGTGTGAGCTGTCTGTTAGACTTACCTGTACTTCTTCTCTTCTTCTGCGACCGCCCCTTCTGATGTCGCGGGACATGTGTAACTTCAGTGTGATGGTTTTGATTGTGCCTAAGGTTTCGCACACCGCAATCTTGTCAGCAGCGTCACGTGTGCCTGTTTGTGCTTCTTTCCAAGTGCAATAACTCCCCAAATATCTCCTCATCCCGTCGTGAACCGGCTGACCTGTGGTGGACACAATGGTTTGAAATGTAAAACCAAGTACCGCACACTCTGCCGGTCTCGGCTACCGACCTGTATGATGAATCGTAAAACGTTCCCCCCCCTGGGATAAACAACGGGATGCTTTACATCCAAGGCATCCAGTAATGGCTCCTTTCGTTCTGTGCTCAGAGTCTGTTCTTCATTTCCTTACTGTATCCCCCCGCTGCATGAATGTGGTTGAAATCGAGAAGGATCAGGCATACCAGTGGTCTGGAAGTTCCTGGTTTTTTGTGTGTGCAGATTTCGCGATTGCATCGAGTCATTCGCAGCCAAGCCATCCATTCTATTTTCTTTGATGGAGCGCAAAGGAATGGCCACATCTGTTCTCTTCTTTTGATGTGCGGACAATGGATTCTCTTGGACACAAATCCACTTAATACACGGTGGTGTGCTCTGAATTATAATTGTAATATCAGCATGTTGGGCCCAAGGAAAACTGGCCGCTATGGGAATTAATGTTACACTTATTTTACATAAAAGAGTTAAACCGTTAATGTGCAGACTCTTAAGCACTGTCTTTATCTTTTGTATTTCCGATTGGGGTAAATTAACAATTTATTTAATTAATCTTAATGACAGTAAAGAACGGGTGACAAGAGATCTCATAAGAAGATTACAGATATTTTGCTTAGTTCATATGACTTCACATTTGGTTGCCTGCTATTATCATATCATATAATCGATGTACATTATTTCACTTTGATCATTTACCGATTATGTCTCGTGTTTCTTTCTTTCGTGTATATATTTCTCTGACTTGCCACGATAGACGCCATTGTTTTCTATGGGTTGTTTTGAGTGCAACCAGCATGCGTTTACCTCCTTTCCACCCTAACGTCAATGTAACCTTGGTATTCCTCAGGTGTTTGCAACCATGAAACATATTTTTTGCATTGTTGCATTGCATCTGCATGAATCATCCACAGCTTTATTGATAAAAGCTCACTGACATATTATCATTACTTATTCAGATTCACATCACGACTACGACGTTTTCAACGATACTCATCCTGTACAATGAAAAATATTCATAAACGACATAACAAATGTAATGAGAAATATCAATGATTCATTGAGTCATGATATCATCAGGAAGATTCACTTTATGCATTTTGTTTGCCATGAAGGATTTATTAATGACGTATATGTTTTACATTCCAAAAGTAAGGAAATCAAGGACAGGTTGTGAGACACTAGCACAGCATTGACTGTATGTTCCTCGGTATGTGACTATTGAAAATCTATGCATGTTGTAATAAATTATTGCTGCGGCCGTCATGAAGAATTTCAGATGCCTTTTTAGATTTCAGAGAACAATTTGAAATGTCCTCGTACTCTTTGTGTCAATACGTTTTGTATGCATGGCTTGCATCTGATTTGAACTTGTGAAGATGACTCCATCATCTTCTTCTTCTTCTTCTTAAGGTGTTCTTAGGGCCTCTTAATAACATACTTTTCATTTGTCAAGATTCTTTTTAATAGATGATAGAACGCCAGTACACCGGGTTTATATTTCAGATGTCACTTTACATGGTTCACTTGTCTTCCAGTACAAACTAAATTTTAAATAAAAATAATATGAACATATTTTTTTGTGAAGGGGTTACAATATGTACACGTGAATATAGATATATTCTCAAGAATCTGTGTCAGGTTTCGCTCTCTCTCTCTCTCTCTCTCTCTCTCCTCTGTAATATGTTGATTTGTTACTGGCTTTGGACGAACAAAATCTAACTTGTGATTCTCTTCAGTTAGCTCAAAGCACCAGTTTACCCTTTTCAAAAACCATAAGGAAGCAATGAAAGGGTATTGTTACATGCCCTTCACTGTTGGCAATAGCAGAATCTGAGAATGGTATTTAAAGTAATAAAGGCATGGACTTGCACATAATGGTCTTGGCAAAGATTGGACATTTCTACTCTTAAACTCTATTCCTGCAATAGAAGTATAATGTAGGACTGTTCTTGAGAAAGTGGAATACTTGATCAAAGGAAGCACTTCATCATTTGCTATGGTCATACATTCAGTTGTATGATCCAATGTTGTTATACAGTTGTGACATGGCGCGTATCAATAACATTGTTTACTATGTTACTGTTTACATGTAAAAAATGAATAAATAAAAAACGTACAGAAACAGAGAAACTGTATGAAATGGATGTCATTTGTCGTTACATTTCTATATTTTGGAATTTCAATTTGATTAGAAGAATGTATCATCTTGTTGAGTCTTGTTACAGAGAATGCAGTGCTTTAAAAAGAAAGTGGGACCAAACTTAATTGGTCATATTAAATAATGCATTTCCGTGTTTTTTTGGCCAGAGAGCATTTACAACATTTAAAAAGAGTCACACTGAAACCCTGCGTTTGAGTAACATGCTTCCTCTCCATTATGACTTTTGCCTTTTGGTGTGGTCTCCAGCCATTCCTGTCCTACCGCTTTGTTGCTTTTCCCATCATCCTTTGCGGTTGTGTCTGTACACTCTGGCTCCTGGGGAATGACATAATGACACTCATCAATGTTGAAGACATAATGACACTCATCAATGTTGAAGGAATACAATCCTGCCTGTTTATTGTATTCGTGTTCCTATCTTACCTGCTCTCGCTGTTTGGGATGGGCACCACCCCAGCACATTTGCTTGCCCTTTTCTGACCAGAAGCAGAACAGATTTCCCACCGGCCTCACAAGCAATGGATCCACATTATTGCCCTTGTTGCATCCTAAGTTAGAAGAAACAAAACCTCAGTTTGGAAATAATTTTTTTTCCCACATATCCATTTAAACATGTGGTATTGGCAACTTAACAAAAATAAAAAAATGAATACACAATATTGCACACAACCGTCATAATTTAACCCCATAACTCAAACTGTTTCTAAACCCTTCCCACGCACACGGCAGCCATTGATCCCCGGAGTCTGGGATGACTGATGGTACCCGGGTGGCACACGTATACATTACCAGTTAAGGAGGTAATCACAAGGCCCACGATAAGGGTGGCCATAAATCCGATGGCGCTGAGGTATAAATAGGACAGGGAGTACCACGAGTCAGCCAAGGGCGGCCTGGGGATGACAGGACAAAGGACCCCCGCAGGGGACAAATCATTTTGGGCTCCACGGGGTCCCTGTGGTGCCAGATATATTATTTCTAGCTGTGGATTTACAGGGCAATGCATAGAGAGGGGTTTTCCTCTTTCTTCTTTTATCTTCCTCTATTGTACTTTACTTTGTTGTTTCACACATGGTACGACACCAGTTATTGTGTTTGTTTTTGAAAATAATTGGTTCAGTTGTTTTCAAAAGCCAATGAAAGCATTGTTTCAGAAACTTCAAGCATAACTGGTGTCATGAAGGTGCCACGTGTGAAACGTCTTTAATGGCCACAATATATTCCATAATGCCAATCTACCAAATACTGATTTCTATCATAAATGATATAACCTTTCTAATTTTTATTTTGAAAATCAAATGCCATTTTAGAACCTTGAATTATCAATTATTTACCTTGCCCGGTATATTAAATGCCATGACATTTATGTGGGTCTACATTTTATAGCGGAGGCAGACCCATTATGTGGCTGGATGTGGTAGTAAAGTGTCTACCTGGGTGGAAGATCTGTGACAGGACTGACAGATAAGTTTGACCATGGACAGCCATCGGTGATCAGGGACAAGGGCATTGAACTGCTGTCCGGGGCCGGATAGATAAAGGAGCCAATCCCGACCCAGAAAGCCAAAGCAATACCCGCTATAAACCCTCCAATCGCACCCTACACAACAAAGGACAAGAGTGCAGCATAGCAACAGGATAGCTAAGTAATGGTAGGCCTACTGCTTGTACTCTAGCACAACAATTGTGAACACATCTTTCACTTGTCATGACCAACATTAACGTTTGTTGTACCTTGGAGTTGGCGCAGGGAAAAAGGATCCCCAGAGAGAACATTCCCAGCATGGGACCCCCACACATCCCATGGATACTTAGAGCGGCCTGGTCACAGACACACAACACACAGAACTATGGGTGTATTGTCAGCAGGCGTGTGGTCACATGACCACAAGAAGAAGAAAAAGATGAGGAGGAATAAGATGATGATGAGGAGGAGGAGGTAAAGGTAGAAGACGAGGAAGATGAAGAAGAAGAAAAATATGAAGAAGTTAGTGAGGAAGACGATGACGGAGAGACACTTATCGTTGCATGAAGATGAAGGACAAGCTACACAAAGACAAAGTGGAGGTAGACGAGGAGAAATAGAATAGGAAGCTGAAGATGATGGTGGTGAAGAAGAGGAAGAGAAAGAACAATACCTAGAAATAGTCCAGCTAGAAGCTGAGGAAGACAGAGAGGAAAGGGGGGAAGCTAAGGAAGAGGAAGAGACCACAACGTGTATCATTTCATTTACCTGTACAATTCCTCCCATGAAGGATGCGACTACTGCCATGGAAGTGCAGGCTATTCCAAATGAGATACCTGCAGATAGAATATCCCAAATATTAGTTACTGTACTCTTTTACGAATAATGCAAACACTGCCCAACCTGTATTCACACATCCCACATCTGGTATTACATGTATGCTCTGTAGAACAGACAATATGGTCCATAATATAGTCTATTAGTTTAAATTATGTAGCATATACTGTCAATAATGTCTACCTCAACTGTCTGTAATGTTTACATCATGTATTTTTTTGCATTTACATTAACATTGCTAATACTCACGCACAGATCCCGTCTGGGTTGAATACAGTACCATCTTATCTTATCGGACATTAGCGTGTAAGCAATGGACAAGGTGGTGTGTTTATTTACAAAGTCCTTTGATGGTCCAGGTGGTGGCTGTGTTTGAGAGATTGGGACAGCAGGGCTTCACAAAGTCCTCATACGTCACTGTTGCTAGTGCGTTGATGCTGGCAGCCACGGTGCTAGAGGAGACAATACATGGATGGCAGTGGCTTGATTAAAAACAACGTTTTGCTTTGAGGTTGTTCATGAGAACACTCTTCTAAATGCTTTGTACAACACATGCTTCCACAACCTGAGGGTTCCGCTGAAGGCACACGCCACAAACAGCCCGGGCAGACCAGGGAACTCCCCGAGTATTTCCAGCACAAAGTACGGCATGAGCTGTTGAGGTCAGAACACGGAGCTCCATCAGTACTGGCCGCGTGTCACAAAAGAAACCAGTGTGGGATACGGTGTGTGATGAAGGCCTTTGTTGTGTTCTCATAAAACGAGGGGTGGCAAAGTGACAGAGTACAGACCTGATCTGTGGCTGAAACACGCCCTGCTGTCCAGGGGTCACAGTTGGCGTAGAAAGAGTACATTATGAGGCCACAGAAAACAGCACAGCACAGAATAACCAGGAGACCCAGGAGATTTAAATACAAGGCCCTGGGAATACAGAACAGACTCAGACTCAAGGACACTGCATTAGGGCCACAATCAACATTCAATATGTATATAATATTATCAGTAAAAAGGGGGACGTTTTCCTTTCACAACAACATTTGTAATCACAAAAACAGGTTCATGACACTAAATCACGCAAGAGACACTTTTTTGTCATATCTATCCTTTATCTAGGCTTACAGAACAGTGTTTGTGAGTGCGGATGCTTACAGTCTGGCGTGGGTCTTAGTCTTGCAGGAGATGCACCTCTGAATGACAGACTGGTTGACCCCATAGATCCCCAGCCACGTGAACGTGCCCCCGACGGACAGCGTCCAGAAGGTGTGTCGTCTCAACGGGTTGGGGTCAAAGCTGGAGGGCGGAACAGGAAGGGTTGTTTGACAGCCAATGACTTAAGTCATTACGAAAGTAAAAGTCCTTCCCAAGTATTTAGCATTTGAGTAGTATTTGAGTCAACATAGCTAGACTTGCCAATTAGCATAATCCAAAGGGTACAGCTATTGAGTAGCTCATTTAGTCAATTGGAGCGAAAAAAAGAAAGAAAGAAAAGCATGGCAGAACTTTACTTTGTCAACCTGGATGTGTGCACCTATAATCTCAGATCCAGCAGTCCTACTATGTTACAGCAGAACTTCTGGTCCAGCAGTCCTACTATGTTACAGCAGAACTTCTGGTCCAGCAGTCTTACTATGTTACAGGAGAACTTCTGATCCAGCAGTCCTAATACTAGAACTTCTGGGGGGAGACGGCACAGACCAAGGGCCAGAAACCAACGACTGCAAGGGGAGGAGTTACGCCTTGTTTCCTGTTTCCTTACGGAGATATTCTACCGAAGAAAACGCATTTGCGCAAGTGAATGAAGCTTTCAGAAGTGGATTTTAATAAGTAATTAATGTAATTTTAATCTAATTGTATTATAATGAATCACACATTTAATGCTATTGAATCTAAAGTCTGATTTGTGAGATTTGTGCATCTATAAATAGAAATAGAACGACATGCAACTGCTTACTCAAAGACTTTGAGCCGGCCACCGGCTTGCGCTGTGTCCCACATGGCTGCCACCCCCCCAACCTTCTGACCCCCCTGGATCAGCACGGAGAGGAAACCCATAACCATCACAACCATCTGAAAGGCATCGGTCCAGACCACCGCCTTCAGCCCGCCCTACACACACACACACACACACACACACACACACAAACACAAACACACACACACACACACATAAATACATGCACACACACACACACTTAAATACATTTTATGTGCACATATGCACATAAACAGAAGAATCATGCACATGTGCACACGCCACTCACACACACAAATGCACACAAAGACAAATACCTGCACACATAACACACACATGTGCCACACACACACGCTCACCCACACACTGTGTCTAATGCACAACAGCATAGTTCACTTCTCGTACACATCTACTCTATACACTTCCAGCTGTCTGTGTTTACGTTGGGCCGCTTGAGCAGAAACAGAGGGAGCCTCCAGCTATGTCCTGTGTAAACATGCAGTAGTGTCCTATCCACTTACCAATGTGCAGTAAAATGTGCACACTATGCCTGTAGCGAATATAGAGCCCCACAGGTTGAACCCCGTCACTGCAGAGAGAACAATAGAAAACAGATTCAAGTCAAATTCAATAGTAACACCTGACAAACGTATGGATGAATTGTATGGATATCTGTAGTGACGTGAAGTCAAAGGGAAAGGGGTTCCTGAATGTCCCACCTGGGATCGATAAAGTATAATCTTAAGTATTAAGATTTTTATTATTAAAGTACTATCTTCAATGTGTATTTATTTACCTTGGTTGAGGGCGAGGGCGGGTGCATACACCACAACTCCTGTGTATAGAATCTGCAAAACAATAAAACACATCTCAGCATGTTTCATGATGCATCTTCCTCTACTCGTCTACTTCTTAAATCTGGACTTTGATTGACTTTTTCATTGAGAGAGAACCAAATGGAGGATTCATATTCATAATAAGGTTGGTTGTGCCAACCGTCATAGCTACAGTCCACGACACTTACTGTCTGCAGCAGGTACAGAACCGTGGACATCAGGCGCACAGCCCTGCAGAACCGCAGCTCCAAATACTGTCGGGAAACACACCGCCCATCGTTTGATTAAACCAGAAGATGAACAGAGAAAGAAATGTCAAGGTCTACGCATCACAGTCGCCATATGTTTCTAATTTGTTGCATCCCAACTTAACCCAAGGTCAGGTCGGAGTTAGAAAAAACAAACAAAGATTGTGATGATGATGATGATGTCATTGCTGAAGAAACAGGATGCGATCCATCTAGGAGGTAATAAGACAGCAGGCCCCTCTCAGCCGTGCAGCCTAATGTAGGCTAATCAAATGACAGAGACTGTTGTGGTTCACTCAAACCGTGGGGCACGATACTCACACACACACACCGCTATGCTGACCACACAGTCGCACTCCACAGACACCTCAGCGTGTGTTAAAACGCCATATAAATCGGTAACATATAATGGAAGTCATTTTTTCTTTTTTAATAATAAAAAAATAACATTAGGCCTCATAAATCCACCTCGTAGGTACTGGTGATTCCTGACGTGTAGAACACGGGGACGAACAGCTCGGCGGTCGTCACCACCACCGCGGTGTAGGCGATCCCGTACAGTATGTAGGAGGCCCCGTAGAGGTACACGTCCGCGGGGGCCCCCAGGACTGTGACCGCCGACATGAAGCTGGCCGTGAGAGACAGGGCCACGGGGACGCACGTCATCTGCCGTCCTCCGACCAAGAAGTCCTTGGACGAGATGGCCTTTCTCTCCTTGACGGCGAAGAAGACCCCTATTCCAGAGGACACCACGAACAGCAAAGCGAACACGACATAGTCCCAGGTGCTGAAGGTCGCCACGGGGTTTTCTGCAACCGTCATAGTTTAGCGTTGTTAGTTTCAAAATAACAAGTCAACTGTGCTTGCTCTTTTCGTGTATATATAGCCGAGTTTATACTGAGGCAATCGCTATTACTCCTATAACTATAAACGGGTGCTTCCGTTTCTCGCGTGTGAGTTTATCATTAAGGGGAATGCACTTTGCATGGGCAGATACCGGACTTGTTTAAATGATTTGAAAGTGAGAGATAATTTATAAATGTGTTAAACATTAACTTGGCAAGTCCGGTATTAACTGGAGATCCTCCCGTTTGAATTGTCATGTACCCACACCGCTGGCTTTATGGCAAACGGCGTCAAAATGCAGACCACTGTCTAAACACTTAAACAATCCCTTAAACGTTAACATTCTTCTTATGTGAGGCAAAAGTAGGCGTGGGTTAGGCAGCCTATATATAGGCCTATACATTTAATAGGATAGGGCCTAAGTATTTCAGATGAAGGATTTATACTGGATTTATTGAACTGATATAATAACTTGTGAGTTTGTGAGTTTGTGAGTTTAAAACAGAGTTTAAAACAGAGTGTCCCCAAAGTTTAACTTGCACCACATTGCGTGGCTGAATGGAGGCGGAGACGGCCGGAGGCGCGCTGTGTCTGTCAGGGCACCAGGGGTCGAGTGTAACCCGAGTCCAGATGAAAAAGTGTGCGCGTTGCGGACTGCTGCCGGTGCAGGATGTTCGCTGCCTGAGAGCGGAGCGACGCGCAAGCCGACAGCATGGGAGCGCTTCACGCAAATGTGGCTATAATGGATTCCGTGTCGGTGGTAGTAGGCCTGCCGCTGGTGCTCATGTCGCTGTGCTTGCCGTTGAGCACCGCGGTGTACAGCGGGCCCCTGCAGCCGGAGATCTCCAACGGCACCTTCCATCACTTCTTCGTGCCCGACGGGGACTATGACGAGTACGACGACCCGGAGAAATGTCAAATGTTGTTCAGATTCTCGGACGCGCGCAGATGCGACGCGGACGAGGACGGCGACTCTGCGGTGCGGGACGACTTCGTCGTCGCCCGGCATCGCGTCGAGGACGCGGCGAGGCTGCTGGAGAGCATCGTGAGGACCGTATCTTACGATTTGGACGGCGACGAGGGATACGGGAAGTATCTGCGACGCGAGACAGCGCAGATCAGCGAGGCCTTCGCCGGCGTGGAGACGTCTCTCTCGGAGCTGGAGGCGAAGTTCAAGCAAAGTCAACAAACCGACCTGAGAGAGGAGCACCAGCTCAACGGACTCGTGTTGAAGCCTCTGAACGACGTGAAAGCCGCTATACGGGAGACCAAGGACATTTATGTGGGACTAAAAGACAAGCAAGAGTTGCTCTCCCTTGTCATCCGGAGTCATGGCACTCGATTGAGCCGTTTAAAATCAGATTATCTTAATGTTTAATGGGGATGGCTATAGTCTTCTCTCTCTCTCTCTCTCTCTCTCTCTCTCTCTCTCTCTCTCTCTCTCTCTGTGTGTGTGTGTGTGTGTGTGTGTGTGTGTGTGTGTGTGTGTGTGTGTGTGTGTGTGTGTGTGTGTGTGTGTGTGTGCGCGAGAGAGAGAGAGAGAGAAAAAAGAGAGCTTTAATGAACAATTAACAAATGGAAATCCATTGTGGTTGAAGAATATGAGAATGTCCATGTCTCTCTTAGTGTCTCTGACCTTTATAACTCACTTGTAATGAGTGTGTCTTTTGCTCAGAGTCACAAGGGAAGGGAAACAAAGTCAACTTCCTCCGTCACACTTGAGCAGAATATTATTACCTTCAGAAAAAAAAACAATACATAAAACGCTGACCCAGCAAATCAAGATGTTTTAAATAGATTCATAGACAAATGTGTGGTAAGAGATGCCACATGCACGGCAATTGTATTCAATATTGTAAACCACACTTTTTTCTCTACTCGAGAAACTTTTCAAACGTTCAAATATAGGCCTACATATGTACTGCTATCTTTATATGCATATCAAGTACACAATATTAACCATTGTAGTTTTTTGTGCTGTGTTTTTTGTGAATATTTAAAACCCAAACAACAAACATTGCATCCTACATCCTATTAAACCTGAGACTTACATCATTAAAGAACCCTTTGATGAATTCTTCCTTTAATTAGTGGATTCGTGAATGAATCATTAAAGCCAGTAATTTCAAATGCGTAGGATGAAAAGAAAACCAGCGTTAAACTTTTTTATTTTGCCACAGGTTGATTGACATCTGAAGTTTGTTATTTCCCCTGAAAGTCCATCTGGAAATCATCACTTCCAGCAGGAAATTGCTTGACTTCAAAGGCATATCATAGTTTTGTATCACATAACTCAGAGACTTATTATATGTATTATATGTGTGAAAATGTGTGCGTGAGCATGACTTTGATATTGTATTATATACTTTTCCTTGAACTGAGTATTATTTTAAACGGCATGTCTAAGCCCAAGGCAAAATAAATAGTTTCTTCTATGTTGAAATGAGAAGTCTATTTCAGACGAATGAGACCAAAAGAAGTAAAACAAAAATCCCTTAAAGGAACATTTTTGATTCAATCTCAAATCAAAACTCTTCCTGAAAGAGGGCAGATTGAGTCGTGATTGTATTCCTAGGAAATAAATCTGCATTTGAACGTTTCTGACAGCTGTCAACCACTTTGGTTAAATGTGTGTCTGCTCTCATTCCTTCCAACCGCCACACAACCCACAATGTACGTGTTTCACAGACATGGCTGTCTGTCAGCCCGCTGGAGCTGGATGGCCTGCCGTGGGTGCGATTTCCTCCCTGTCTGGCTTTCCTCACCAGCCCAGCTCCGGCTCCCCCCCCCCCCCCCCCCCCCCCCCCCCCCCCCCCCCCCCCCCCCCCCCCCCCCCCCCCCCCCCCCCCCCCCCCCCCCCCCCCCCCCCCCCCCCCCCCCCCCCCCCCCCCCCCCAGGGACCACCTCCGGCCCAGCTCCGGCCCCAGGCAGCTCTAGCCAACCTCCGGCCAACCTCCTCCCCCCAGTGTCTGCTGGCCCCTGTCAAAAACCCTGGCTCCTGGAAACACCCCCTGTGTGTGAAACCCTATCTGCCGATGGGGCGCACAGTTAGAGGTTTTCTTAAGGAAAAAAAAAACGTGGAGAAAACACACCATCACTGAAAAAAGGGGTTCATTTTGAAAATGCTATGCTGTTGAGTTCACTGGGCCTGCTAACACATGGATATTGTGAATGTTCCAATAATTGATAATATGAATGTATATTAGTATTAGTACTTTATTCCACTTGCAGACACTTATAGCATATATAGTGTGTGTGTGTGTGTGTGTGTGTGTGTGTATGTGTGTGTGTGTCCTTCAATTCAGGGTGTTGGAGTAAGATAACAACCATAACTTACTGTTTCCATATGTTTCTGTTGTCTCACACTAATAATAACATCATTATTAGCCTATTACAAAGCTAAACAATACGGAAGGTCCAGAAACATTTGAGCTATCTTTGAAATATCGTCATATAATACAGTATTCTGTATAGATCAGGTGATGTAATATATAACCATGTGCAACATGTGCTTATCTAATTGCTGTAGAAAAGTGTAGGTGTCACCCTAGAAATCTTAATGAACGGGGATATGCAGAAGTCTTGGCGTACCCATGGGAGAACTAAAGAGTAACACTGCCCCCTAGTGTTAGATTTAGAGAATAAATCCCTTGACGGTTACTTTTTTCTTTTTCTTTCGATGTTAAAGAATAGCATAAGGGCCATTAAATGCTGAAGTGAAAACAGCTTAAAATCAATTTTTAATTATTCACTACCCTGTGTGTGTGTGTGGTCAGTGCACAGCTGCTAAGTTAATGCCACCAACCCCCCTCGCGCTTT